>CM053775.1:42872474-42887474 GCA_028658325.1 Potorous gilbertii
AAGCCCCTGCTGTGGTACCAGGCCCTGTGCTAAGTGCTAGGGATACATGTAAAGGCAAAAAACAATCCCTGCTCTCAAGAAGCTCACAGCACAATGGGGGAAGCAATATGCAAGCCATTATGTACAGTCAGGATTGTGTGTGTCTTCATCCTTTACTGGTGAAAAAGACCTTCAGAGAAATGGTGACATGACTTGCACTTGACTTTGTTTTGAGTGAGGGAGGGCTGTGCAGGTCACCAGCCTCACTTCTCCTCCAGAGCCTTCTGATTCCAGTGACCAGATATTCATCAGGATGACTGGAGATGACCCAGAATGAGGCAATTGGGGTTAAGTGACTTGCCCAAAGTCACATAGCTAGTGAGTGTCAAATGTCTGAGGTGAGATTTGCACTCAGGTCCTCCTAACTCCTGCACTGTTGCTCTGTCCACTGCATCACCTAGCTGCCCCCAACAGTCAGGAGTAGCCTCAGAGGTAAAATACTAACATTAAGGAGGAAAGGATTCTGGGTCAGAAGGTAGGATTGTAACTGAGACTTAAGGAAGCCAGGGATCCCAGGAAGCAGAGGAAGAGGAAGAGTATTCTAGGCAAGGGCTAGGGGATGCAGCAAGTGAAGATGTCTGGAGCTGAGAGATAGGGTATTTTATGTGAATGACAGCAAGGAGGTCAGTGTCCCTGGATCAAAGAGTATGGAAGGCCAGTGGGGAGAGGTGTAAGAAGATTGGCAAGGTAGGAGGGGCCCAGGTTAGGAAGGACTTTCAAAGTCAACCTGAGGATTTTTCTATTTGATTCTGAAGGTCAATAGAGAGTCATTGGAGTTCGTTGGATGGGGTGGGGCTGGGTGCTATGGTCAGATCTTCTCTTTAGGAAGATCAATCTGACAGTTGAGTGGAGGATGGGCTGGAATGGGAAGATGCTTGTGGCAGGCTGACCCACCAACAGGCTATTGCAATAGTCCAATAGTGGTCAGGGTTTACACTGGGGTGATGGTGGTGTCAGAGGGGAGAAGGGTTGTATGTTATGCACCAGATGAGCAGATTTTGGCAACAGAAAGAGTGAGGATTCAGGATGATACCTAGGTTGTGAGCCTGGGTGACTGGGAGGATGGTGGACATTAATAGGAAAGTTAGGAGGAGGGAAAGACTTGGGGGAGGGGGAGATGATGAGTTTAGTATTGGACACTATGAGTCTAAGATCCAGTCTAAAATGGCCAATAGGTAGTTGGAGATGTGAGTTTGGAGATTAGGGTTGAATCAGTAGAGCTGGAAATCATTATCATGCAGATAACTGAACCAAATGAAATGGTATAAAGGAAGAAGAGAGCCCAGGACAGAGCCTTGAGGGATATTCATACTTTGTGAGTATAACCTAGAACTAGACCCAGAAGGAGCAGTCTGAGAGATAGGAGAATAAGGAGAGAGTAGTGTCCCAAAAACCTAGAGAGAAGAAAATATCAAAGGAGAAGATGGTAAGACATGGAGCAAAAGGCTGCAGAGAGGCCAAGAAGACTGAGGATTGAAAAAAGGCACTCCCTAGTACAATAGATCTGGGGATTAAGAGTACATTAGTGGCTTTGGAGGTAGTAGCTTCAGATTCAATAAGAGGATGAGAGGGGAAAAATGAAAATTGTAGATGACCCCAAAGAATTCAGCCTCGAAAAAGAGGAGAGATAGAGGGCAAAACTTAATGGGGATAGAAGAATCATATGAGAATGGAAGAGACGTAGGCATGTTTATAGGTAATGGAGAATCCACCAGTAGACGGAAAGAAATTGATTAGTGAGAGAATGTGGAGAATGGGGTGGGATGGAAAGGAAAGAGAGTGAGAGGACTGGAAAAAGAGAAAAGAAGCACTATAGTGGAGGAGAGGTAGAGAGAGGCTACTTCCTCTTACCCTTCCCCCAACTCCCTAATTACTACCTCATCTCAGATACTAATTCCTGGATCAATTATTGGTCTCAAGGTAGATGAATCCAGCTCAGGCCAGGCCAATTTTCCCTCTTCCCAAGTAGATTCCAATTCAGACTAGAGAACTGTGTCCAAATAAATCCTATGGAAGCCCCAGGTACCCCAGGTGCCCCTTTCAAAGCTTTTCTCTTTTAGCAAGGTACACTGTTTCTTTAAAATCTGGTCACATGGGGCTGCTTTCTGACTCTCTCTTGGTCAAAGTCTTGTGATGAGGGAAGTCTGTTGCTTCTCTTTTCCTTCATGTGTTCACAGTAATACACTGAATGTCTTAAAGTAGCTCCCTGAAGAATTGACTCAAGTCACCTCTCTCTCTTTTTTACAGAGGAGGGGGATTATGGGTGAGTCATAGTGCTTATGCTGACAGACTACAGGAATAGGTTAGTTTTTGCTGAATTGCTTTTTTTCTCCTTTCCTTTTTTCCCCTAAGGCTGTGTAGGGTCTGTGGGAGGGATATATGCAGAAATGAGGATGATACAAAAATAAAAGATTGGAAACAGCTAGATAGTGCCATGGCTGGAGTGCTGAACCAGGAGTCTGGAACACCTGAGTTCAAATCCCACCTCAGAAATTTTCTAGCTCTGTAGCCTTGGCAACTCAGTGAACCCCTGCCTCAGTTTCTTCAACTGTAAAAATGGGGATGATAATAATAGTACCTACCTCCCAGGGTTGCTGTGAGGATAGAATAAGATTGTATTTGTAAAATGCTTAGCATACTGCCAGTCACATAGTAATATACTTAAAATGTAAACTATTACGATTAGTAATACACAAATAATGATAGGGTAATTCCCTAGACTGCACTGTGGTAGACATTCCAAGAAGGGTCAGTACCTTTCCACATCATCCTATTCCATTTTTTCCCCTTCTTCCTTTGAAAAGACTATTTCTATGTTAAAAATACAATAGAAAACAGACTAACAGGGCTTTCAAAAAACCCAATCAGATTCTCTGATACCCTCAGGTCAGATTTTGCCTATTGGAAAAAAAAAGATTCCAACCAGTATAAATGGGGCTAAGCCAGGTTCACTAACCTAACTCTAGATCGAACAGTTACAGCCTCATAGAGCCAGAAGGGACCTCTGAGGCCAATGCCCTTATTTTACAGAGCAGGAAACTGAGCCCCAGGGAGGGGAAGGGACTTGCTCAGGTTCACACCTAGGATCCTAGGTGTAGAGTTACAAATGATCTCAAAGAGTTCAACTCTCTTGTTTCAAAGGTAAACTGAGATCTGGGGAGAAGAAATGATTTGCCTCAGCTCACACTGCTGGTATGAGGAAGAATGCAAACCTAGAGTTTCCTCACTCTTAAGAAATTTGTTACAATTTCTTCATTTTTTTTCAGAAGGATAAAGTGAAGCCTAGGGAGGGAAACTGACCTGTCCGAGGTTACACAGGTAAGCAATAGCAGAAGCAGGATTAGAACCCAGGTCCTTTGCCTTGAAATCTTACATTCTCTCTATTCCACCAGACTCCCCAGTTAAAAGGGGCTTCCTCCCAACCAGCTAGGGCTTAACACCTGAGGTCTTGCTCTAAGGGACAGCACTCTCCCTGTTTCCCCCTCCCCCCTTCCCTTTCTCCCCATTCTTTGGCTTGCCAGGCACTAGACTAGAATGGAGGAGGAGAAAGAGTGCAGACCTCAGTCTCAGAGCCCATAAAGCCCAGCACTCACCTCTCCAGCCCTCCCCTGCCCTCCCCTTCCCTCTAGCAGTTTTTTTTTGCGGGGGGGGGGGGGGAGTGGACAATTAAGGCCGGACCAGGCTTCTTTATTTGCTGTGAAAATCATCACCCTTTGTGGAAGGCCAGCTTTCCCTTTGTGAGGGACCGCACATCAAAGGCAGCTGTACTGGAGGCAGGCAAGAGAAATGTTCAAAGGGCTAGGTGCCCCCTGGGACAGAGAGGATCTCGGAACCTAAGACTTAGGGGAAGACTCCCACTAACAAGGCTGGACAATCCTCTGAGAGCCAGAGAGCTAGAGTCAGAAGGGAACCCCAGAGGCCAGTTAGTCTAGTCCCCTCCTTTTACAGAGGAGGAAACTGAGGCCCAGGGAGGAGAAATGACTGTAGCTCTAGACAAGTACTTTGCCCTCCCTGTGCCTCAGTTTCCTCCTCCGTAAAAGGAGAGGGTTGGATTCAATGACTTTCTGAGGTCTCTTGCATCTCTAGAGCTAGGATCCTGTGTATCACCTTGGGCAAACCACTTCCTCCTCTAGGCCTCAGTCTCCCCCTCTGTCAAAGAAAAGGGGTGGACTAGCTGAAGTCCCTTCCAACTCTAAGCCTAGGATCTAAGGTCAGCAGTCCACCTTCTCCATCATCCTTTGCTTGATACTCTTTCTGAGCTGGGCCCAGACCAGGGAGTCAAACAGGTGAGGCAAGTCTTTCTGGGAAAGAAACAAGTCACACATGACTTTTCTCCCGGGATCAAAGTTGCTGGATGATTGCTTAACTCCTTACTTGACACCGCCTGTGAGGGCACAGCCTCCAGGAGGTGGTGAAAGCCGTTTGGCATACAGCAATCCAGCACAGGTGCAAACTGGCTGTCCCATCCCCAGCCTAGGGGGAGGGAGGGGCCAGGTATTCCAGAGCCTTTGGTTTCTCCTCTCCTTTAGAAGTCCTAATTTCCCACCCCTGTGCCTCCTCCCTTTCCCTCACATTATTTGGGTTCCAATTCTGCCTATACCTTATAGTACCTATGTGACCTTAGGTAAGTCACTTCCCAGTCTTGGACAAGAAAATCCTCAAGGTCCCTCTGGGACCTGTCAACCTGTGTCCTAAGGTCTTCAATATCCTGAGCTCAGACACCTCCACTTTACAGAATCCCTCTCTTCTTTGAAGACACAGTGCAAATACCACCTTCAAGAAAACTTTCCTGATTGTCTCAGCTGCTAAGTGCCGTTCCTCTCTCTCCTTTTCTCCCTCCATTCCTCTCGAACCACCTTGCATTTTTCTGGATGTATATGTATATGTCTACATTTCCTTGTAGTCTTCCCCTTTAGCATGCAAGGTCCTTCAGAATTAAAGTTGTTTCATCCATTGTACTTTTATCCCTAAGGCCTGGTGGGGTATACAGTAGGTGCTTACTGAATGCTTGTTGCTTGGGTGGTTGTTTGAACTGGTGCTCTAAGGTTTCTACATCCTCTTAATTCTATGGATTCTTTCACCTATGTCTAAACTCTCTAGATATTTTTCTGCATACAATACTGTCGAGTCGAGACAAAATCCACGGAATCCTCTCTCACACCCCTTGGTTCAGGGCAGAAGACAAGGTTAGGATTCCCAGGTAGTCCAAGAAAATCACTCTCCTGACCTTACTCAAGGCTGAGGTTGTTTGGGTCACTTATCTCATATGGTTAGAACTCTGAGCCTGGGAGATCAAAGTTGTGAACTTAGTCCTAGAATGAGTCTATTAGCTTTGTACTCTTGGTATAGTAAGGAATTGAAGTCAGAAGTTCTGACCAGTCCCAGGGTTTAGAAATTTACTTGCCTCAGTTTCTTTATCTGTAAAATGAAAATAATAATATTGACTCTATCTATCTGACAGGAAGAGAATGTATATTTGGTAAGCATCAATGGCAATAGTCCTATTACCAGGTATTATTATTCCAACTTTAGCACAAGAAAGTGCAAAGACAAGTCTTTCTAGGAATTCAGAGCACAGAAATCATTGCTCCCCTGACCCCATTTCTTACCTCTCTAGGACTTTCCTCTAGAGTATCCTTCTCCATTAATAACTCCAGCAATGGCTGTCTAAGATAGCCATCACAGCTAGGCAGATGCCTCCTTACACAGATCATGCAGAAAGAAAATATCTTGGTATAGCAGAGAGGGCACCAAGGTTAGAATTGGAAGATCTATGCCACAGTACCAGCCCCATCATTTCCTTGCTGCATATTTCATGTGATGAATTCCCTTCTTGGGGACTCAATTTTCTCATTTTTAAAGAGAGAATAATGGGAACTCTTAAGTTTAGAAGTTTGTTTGGAACAGACTTGGAATTTTATTAGCATAGAGATCTCCCACAGCAGAAACTAACTCCACCAATGCAGAAGAGCAGTTGTAACTTGGAGTCCCGGAGAGGTGCTTGGGGGCACTGGGGCATGATTATGATTAGCTCTGACAAGATTAGAAAAGAAAAAGCTCAGATCAATGACGGAGTAAGAAACACTAAGGAAACAGTAGGGGAATCTACTTTGGGATTTTCCCTGGTCCTAAGGTTACTGAGTTTCCCCTCAGGTATACGGTACAGGAGTGGTGGTTTGCTTGCCAAAACTATCATTCCACTTGTGTCACTCTTAGAAAGGCAGTCGATGTGTGATGATGTATCAGTAAGCTTCTTCCTTTAAAATTTCCTCATTAGAGGGAGGAGATACCAGTCTTTCCATGTCTTAAATGGACAAAACCTCTAGCAGGATCTAATATGCCCAAAAGTCTCCCAGTGCAGACCCAGGGATAGACTGGGTGACTGATTTGTGAGCACCAGTCAGTTTCTCAAAGGTTTGATCATCCAATTGGCTGTGGAGGGGTGGAGGTGAGGGTGGGGGATTGGGGTCGAAGTGTCAACCCTTCTGGCTAGAGAAACTCTTGAACAACACTGAGGGGTACCTCCTCTCCTTCCTTTCTCTTTCCCATTCACCCCATGGAAATACAGATCCTGGACATATTGGTGTATCTCAACGTTATCAAATACCCTAGTGAGACTACCACCTTCTTTCCTCATCATAAACCTTTTCACCTGATGAGATGATGCTTTTCAGAGCTTTTAAGGAAGAGAAGTTTGTAGGTGTAAGAGGAGTGTTGTCAGAAACTCAAGAGATCTGGATTCGAGTGTATCTTCTGCCTATCATTAGCTACGTAATCTCAGACAGCTTCATTACTCTGACTGGTCTCATTGTCCTCATTCTCGGGAAAATGAGGGAGTTGAACAAGGTGTTGGATCCCCAAGGATCCTTCCAACTCTGACCTAGGAAGGTCCTTATTGTAGCTGACCTCGATGAGTCTTGCTATGGTTTCCTAAAGGAAACGAGGCTGGTGGAAGCATTTCTATCCATTTCTGACATTCAGTGCTCTGTTCCAGAGAAGGTTTTTGGTTTGATTTTTTTCTTTCTTTTTTTTAGGTGTGGAAGAGGGGCAGGAAAGGATTCTTTGCTATCACTCAAAAAAGAAAATCAGAGGATTTGGATTCAGTGATCTCCAAGTTTCCATCGAACTCTACTGGCTCTCTCTCTCTGTTCATGAATTCCAAAATCAAGACAATTTAACCTATGCCACTAGCTAACTGTGCTGTCCTCCTCCGCCCCTCCCCACCAGGCCTTCCCACCAGGCCACCAGGCACATTTGATGCTGGGCCAAGAAAAGATAGAAACCTGATAAGGGTGGGGAGCAAGGGAGTGATAGACTGTTCTGCATTAGGCAAAAAGCCTGCTTAAATCCACAGACAGGGATTGCACCAATTTTCACAAGTATAGAAAGATATTATAACTTTCTCCTACCTTACCTAGACCCCTTGGTCCTCGTCTTACCTATAGAGGGCAAAAGATAAATTCAGTATTTTGTCCTATCTAGATTAGGGGCAGGGTGTGATTTGTGTGAAGGCCGAAATTCCCTTAGCTCTGGAGGCAGTTTGGTGTAGGTTCAAATCCTCACTTTGCTACTTACTCCCTGGGTGACCCTGGGCAAGTCACTTGGCTTCTCTAGGCCTCAGTTTCCTCTCTGTAAAATGGAGTTGGACTAAATGACCCCCGAGGTCCCTTTCAGATCCAAGGATATACTCCTTTGCCCCCCACCCCCACCTCCACCTCCCATAGGCATCAGTTTTTTCTTCTGTATAATAAGGGGGTTGGAAGAGACCTTTGAGAGTAGCTTGAGTCCTCAGAGTCTCGGTGGGTTGGGTAACAAGGAGGGGGCGCTATTTAGATCTTACCTGTGTATCCCATGGTCTTTTGCATCCAAGCATAGGTGTGCTGGCCATTTCTGTTGCAGCAGTTGGGCTCCACATCCTTGGGAGAGTACTCTCCAGGAGTGCCAGAAAGTGGCAGGCTAGTGGGGTCAGGGGAGTTGTAGGAGGTCTTGCTTGATGAAGATTTCCTCACGTGGTCTGAGGGGTCTTCACCAGAGGACATCCAGTCCATTTTTGGAGGGGTGTAGGGAGACCCCCAGTTCCCAAACCACTGCCTATGGCCATCCAGGTGAGTCACTTGATGGTATCTCACATAGTATGCATAGGCTGGACCTGGTCCAAAGCTGGGGTTCTGTAGGTGACCATAGGGGCCACGACTGCCTCCACTGCGGCTGTTGTACTGAAAGGATCCTGGATACATCTTCGAATCCTCTTCGAGAAGATAATTCACAGACTTGGTTCTCAGAAGTCTGGTCAGGCCATCCCACCAGGCCTAGTCATTCTTGTGTTCTCTCTTTCCCCCTCAGCTCCTTGATGCAGCTGGCCCTAAAAATAAAGCTTGATTACTCAGGACCCTGTGCTTCTTCTAGTACCTTGGACCCCGGTTCTTTCTGAAGTCACAAGGAGCACAAATAATATATGTGTACACAATCTGACACTGACTGTCTACCTTGTCCAGTTTTTAAGGATTCTTTTGCCTGGATCAGATTGAGGGATGAAACTTATCATATCAGCTCCATCCCTCCATAGGCAAATTGTATCTCTACACTTTGTCCCTGAGGGTAAACAGGATGAGACACTTTCTATAGAATTTACATCCAAGACAAAGAAGACCTATATAAGAAGGGGGTTGATTGGTTTCATTTGGATTTCTGGTAGGCAGAGAGGATGACCTGAAATAATCCACTCCACCAAATTCTACTCCAGAAACTTGAGTCAGGATAGGTATCTGATGGATATTTGAAATAAAAGACCTAGATCATCTCTTGTCTCTGACCCTTGGGCCCCTTTTCTGAGAGATAAGGCAGTGAGGAATAATAATAGCTAGCATTTACATAGCATTGTAAAGTTGGGAAAGCACTCTATCAGTATCTCACTTATTCCCTCAACAACCCATGGAAATGGGTTATCTTTATGCCACTTCACAGAGGAGGAAACTGAGGCAGATAGCGAGTAAATGTCTGAAGCTACATTTGAACATGGTTCTCACTGACTCCAGTCACTTAGTTGCCTCTTGGTACCGGGTGATGTCTAAGACCTCTTCTACCTAGATAGACTATGCAGGAGTGGGGAACTCGTGGCCTCAAGGTCACATGTGACCCTCTAGGTCCTCGAGTCCCCTTTGACTGAATCCAAACTTCACAGAACAAATCCCATTGAAAGGATTTGTTCTGTCAAACTCAGACTCAGTCAAAACTCCACACCAAGGACTTAGAAGGCTGTGGGTTCCCCACCTCTGGATAATCTCCCTTCCCAAACTAGAACTTTCTTTGTAATCAACTCAGCAAACATTTACTGAGTCTGCTGACAGGGCTCTGTGCCTCAAGCCAGGAATACAAAGATGTCAAATAGCATTGGCTAAACAGAGGGAATGGAGCGATAGTGAAAAATGACACATGCAAAAAAGAAAGAAAAATACATCAACAGAAACAAAAATCTACAAAAATAAAAAACCAGAGGAGGGTAAAGAGATAAAACAGGCAATTTGTGAAATTATTCTTACAAATTATTTTTGTGAATTATTAAAAACTGCATGTAACCAAAGTTGAGAATTCTGTATATGATCCTCTTTTTCTCTTCTCTCTGTGCTTGAATGTTTGGGTTTGTTGATGACTGCTAAAAAGAAAAATCTCAAAAATCTAAATCTCAAAAGAAATACCTATATTAAAAAATAAATATATTTCTGCTTTCTAAGAACTTTGCCTATTGGGGCTGAGGGAGGGTGAGTGGGTGATGGAGATGGGGGAGTCAAGGATGTGTACAAAAACCAGACCCAAGGAAAGACACAAACCTAACTATGTATGTAAAGTGCCCTGTAAACTTCAAAGCCCTACACAAGTCAGCTGATATTAGATGGTGAGGACAGTAAAGGAGAGATTCATGAAGAATTCCTGGAAAGAGAGATTTTCAGGGGTGGCTTCAGGGAAGGTTTCCCGGAGAGGGCAGCACCTTGAATGGAAGCATGAAGGAAAGAAAGTATTTTTTGATCACTGGAAATGGGGGAGAAAAGAATCTCTTCGAGGAATGGAAAATCATGGGATCCTCCTCGAGGAAGAGCCAAGGGAGAGTGTGCAGAAAGGAAGTCATTCTGATGGGCCTGGTGCCACCAGGGAGGCTGAGGCTGGTGAATTGCTTGGGGTGCCTAAGGAGAGCTGGATTGATTCATGTAGGATCCGCTGTGATTGACTAGTGCATGTCTAACCTCACTGAGCAGGGTGACCCGGCCTCCAAAATAATAAAGAAATAAAAAATGACAAAAAAACAGATCAAGAGAGGAAGTCATTTGGTGGGGAATTCTCATTCAGGGTTTGAGAAGTCAACAGTCAAAAGAACTGGGGGAGACACAGCACTAGCCTGACAATCAGAGAGCCTGTGGTCACATCCTGACTGTCAGTGAACACAAGCAAGTCAAAATTTTCCTGGAGCCTCAGTTTCCCCACCTGTAAAATGAGGGGGTGGGATGAGTTGACCTTTAAGGTCCCCTTTTCCTGTTCTGACATTTTCCATTCAAACATCCGTTTGAGTTCAAACTTGCTGCGAACCTACTAATGTATTCCCTCATCGGCCTGTCCACCCATCCCAAATCAGCTGAGCCAGGAGGATACCTATATCCTTCTAAGCAAGCGCATCTCAGTGACCACTTTAGCCCACTCTTGTCTGTGGGTTCTGTGTTCTAAGGCCTGGGTAGCTTTGCTGTGCTTGCTCTCTCCAATCAGCAAGCTGATTTTTGGCCTGCAACTAGATACAACTTGTTGAGTTTGGGAGAGAGGGGCAGGAGTCCCAAGGAAATAAGTCAATCTTCTCCTTAAATCACTGCTACTTTGTCTCTGGAGCTAGGTAAACTGGCTATGGACTTTGGGAACCAGTTCACAGCCAGATGCTGAGGATAAGCCCCCACCAGCTGGAGTGAGGTATCTTGGAAGTTGATGGTGGGTTCTCTTGCACTCTGGACAGCAAGGAAGGTAGGGGAGGGAAGGGTTTGGGATGGAGGGGGTGCTACTCTCCCAAGAGCTATCTCTAGTGAGGTGGAAAGTGGGGGGTGCTCACCTGTTCCCTGTTGCAGGACACTGCTGTCAGCTGCCCAAACTCCTGTCTGAATTCAGGGCCTCTGGGAATCAGAATGCTAGAGCTGAAAGAGACCTGAGAACACAGAATGTCAGAACTGGAAGGGACCTTGGAACATTGAATGTCAGAGCGGGGAGGGTCCTTAGATTATAGAATTGTATAGCTGGGAGGGACTTTGGAACAGAAAATGCCAGAGCTGGGAGGGTCCTCAGACCATAGAATATCAGTGCCCAGAAGAACCTTAGAACACCAAATGTGGGAGCTACCAGGGTCCTCAGGTTATAAATGGGCAGAGTTGGGAGAGTCCTCTTGAAAAGTGGTTGTCAGAGCTGGGATGAAACTTGCCCGAGCTCACCTACAACTTGCGATAGAAATCTCTCTGATTAGGTAGCAGCTTATCTTTGTTGAGTGAGCAAGCAGCCCCACTGGGAGTGGAACTCAGACCAAATATATTCATATGATTCCCTATGATCTATGATCTAGTCTTCTGATCTAATTAATACCACCCTCCTTCCCTCCCCCCTCCCCAGTATCTAGCCTGTGGCAGAAGATGGGGTGTGTGTGTGTGTGTGTGTGTGCAAATGCAGTCCACCTGACCTTGGGGCGAGGCCCTCCCTGAGATTTTTAAGCAACAGATGAACCAAGAAAAAATGCATTTTCCCCTCATTGGATAGCACTTGGGAACTCGGGGGCCAGAACTAAGCCCTGAGGCACTGGAAAATTGACTCCCGATAGCTGACTTGGCCCTTAGTCCTTGAAACAGAGTACGAATAAAGTTCCCACGTAACTTCTGTCCCCATAACCACCCTGTGAGGTGGGACAGTGTCCCCAGTATTTATCCTTATTTTACAGATGAAACAATTGAGATTGTTGGTCCAAGTTCACACAACCATTAGCTGGATATACTCGCACTAATGGGCACAGTTGAAGTGTCTGAGTGGGAGGCAGGGGAAAGGAGGGAGAGAGACACGTTCTAGGTGTTTATACCAGAGACCTGCAGTTTCAGCTGCCCTAGGATCACAATTCTCATTCCCCATCCCTCCCCAAACTTACCTTTTCTTTTAGCTCTCAGTTAATTTTCTTTTTCCCTTGGAGCTGATCCATTCACAGAAGGGTGGCAGTAGTTAGAGCCTGAAGGGAACTTAGAGCAAAGATAAATAAAGCCCAGCTCCAGCTCACAATCAGAGGAATTTACAAGTTCAACTGGTAGCCTAAGTGTGAGGAAATTCACTGGTACAGATATATTTTTAAAAAATCACACAGCTATCCTAGTGGCATAGCTGATAGAGTCAAGAAGACCTATGTTCAAATCTTGCTTCAGACACATAACACGCAGTAGATGTTTAATAAATGCTTGTTTCCCTGCACCCCGTTTTTAAACATTGCTTTCATTTATAAGACTATCTTACCCTCCCCCTTCCCCCGGCCATCCCTGGTAACGGTGTCCAAAAAAAGCAGTCCAACTTGCCACCAGAATCTGACATATAATGTTACAGAGCTGTAGTCTCCAACCTCAGTAAAGAAGGGAGGAGGGAGTTTTCAACGCCTCTCTAGGGCCAAGCTCGGTTTCTTTCTAACTGCATGACGTTTAGTTCTGTTTACGTCGTTTTCACTGTTGTGTATACTATCTTTCTGGTTTTGCTGACTTCACTTCGTCAGTTAAAGAATTCGGGTATCCCTGGTGGGCAGTGTGATGGTCGTTGGTAACCCTTCGATCACACTGCCCGAGTCTGAGTGACAAAGTTCACTCTGGGTTTGCCACACTCACCAAAAGGGTTGAATCCATTCATGGAGGTAGAAAACAAAAAATGCTTGGCTGGGAAACGAAGCAGGATTGTCCTACCAAGTATGAAGAGGGTGGAGTCTTGCCCCAGTTGGAGTGAGAGGTCCACATAGAGGTAGTTGGCCCCTACTTTGTCAACTGTTCCTTTTATAGCCTCATTAGCGTCAGAAGCAAGTGGCCAGGAAGGAAGCATCAGCTGGTCCAAATCACTTGTTGTCTCAGGGACTTGTCAATCTCTCAGGGGAACTCCAATCCTGAGTTGCTGGCCCTCATGCCAACTCCTTGTCAGGCCTATGTCATGATCCCTAGGCCAAGAGGAGGGGTGAGCTTCTCGGCTTTCCTCTGGACTGCCAGAAGGACATAGCCACAGATCATGAGGTGTTCCAAAATGACAGCATACATGCACATATATACATATAGGCACACATACATGTGTATAAATGTGTACTGTATATATATATATATATATATATATATATATACACATTCACGTGTGTGCATATAACTTCACACATATAGATATCGATGATATAGATACAGAGAGCTGACACAATATGAATAGGGAGAGATGAACAAAGGCAGAGATACAGAGAACAAGCTAGAAAGCTAACTGTGGAACAGTATGTACAGAAGCAAGAACAGATATGGAAAACAAGGTTTGTACTGGGGCAGGGGACAGGAAGGAGAAGGGAGGGGGCAGGAAGGAGGAGATAGGGAGCAGGGGGAGAGGGCAAGAGGTAGGAAAGAGGAGGAGGTGGGGGCAGGAGGGAGGGGGAAGGGGGCAAGGAGTAGGAGGGGGAGGGAGGAGGCAAGGGGAAGGGGCAGAAAGGAGGAGGCAGGAGCAGGAGGGAGGAGGCAGGGGGCAAGAGGGAGGAGGAAAAGCAAACCCGCCATCCATCAACATTTCAGTCAGACTGGAGGCTTACCTCCTGGCCACTTGCCATCAAGTCTATCTGTGGCCCCAATATGGGCATTAACACTTAGCTTTCCCAAGACAGTCTTCACATGTGGAGGATCTTCTATACACACATACTCATTTACACACATATCCACTAATACATATAGTACACAAACACATACACACATATACACACAGACACATACACAAAACACACAACACACATGCATACACACATATACAGACATACACCAACACAGGCATACATGTATACCTATACACATAAATACAAACACATATACACACATACTCATACACAAACACATATACAGTACATACAAACACACATATTTACAAACATATGCACAATACAGCTACAAATATACACAAACTCATATACATGAATACAGATACACATAAACACAAACACACATACACACAAACTCACATACACACGTACACATACACAGCACATACATACACAAACACACATGCACATTTATACACACATACACATACACAAATGCATACACAGCACACAATACACAAACACACACATACAGTTACAAACACATATGTATACACATATACATATATGCACACAGACACAGATATACACAAACATACATACACATGCATGGAAACATTCACATACATAAACACATACATATCTTGTACACTTACACACTTATACGCATAAACACAAACACACACAGATACACAGACACATACCTTTATGGCACAAGTAATTTTTGAGATAAAGAATGAAAGTCTTATAAGCTTTCTTTCCAGATGTGGGAACTGAGACCCAGAGAAGGGAAGCAACTCCTCCCAGCAGGTCACACTGCTAATAAATGTTTTCCCTTCCAGTCCGGCCCTACCCTGTCATCTCCTACCATGTAGCCTCAGTCCCTCCAGAGTGGTCTTGATCAGCCCCAGCCAAGCCCGGACTTCCCCTCCCACCCACCTGCCCATCAGGCATCATCTCCCCACCCAGACTGCTTAAGTGGGACCGCAAAGAGTGGGACCCATCACACCCTTACCGACACTTAATGTGTGTGACCTTCGACCAGCCACATCACCTCTCTGAGCCTCAGGCTTCCCCACTGTACAGTGGGCTGATGTTATAATCCTTCCCAGAGCAGTTGAATGAAACTCTGGGAGAGGTGGGGTGGGGTG
>CM053775.1:42887974-42904265 GCA_028658325.1 Potorous gilbertii
ATGTGTGTGACCTTCGACCAGCCACATCACCTCTCTGAGCCTCAGGCTTCCCCACTGTACAGTGGGCTGATGTTATAATCCTTCCCAGAGCAGTTGAATGAAACTCTGGGAGAGGTGGGGTGGGGTGGGGTGGGGTGAGGTAGAGGGGGAGAAAGTAGGTGGTGGAGAGTGGAGAGGAGGGGCTGGGAGTTAGGAAGACTTGTCCAATTAGATGCTTATCAGTTTAGCTGGGTGATCCTGGGCAAGTCACTTCACCCTGTTGGCCTCAGTTTCCTCATCTGTAAAATGAGCTGGAGAAAGAAATAGCAAACCACTCCAGTATCCCTGCCAAAAACACCAATAAAATCTCCCTTCCAGGATTGTGTTGAGGAAATGATGGTGGGTCAACTCTAGATTGATCTCATCGAGCACTTTAAGATTTATGTAGCATGTAGTATATGTTCTTATGTGATTCCCTCATTATTATCCCCATTTTACAGAGGAGGAAACTGAGGCTCCATGAGGCAAAGTGCCTGGCCCAGGGTCATGGAGCTGGGATCAGAGGAGGGTCTGAGTCAACCGGGCCATTTCTTGACATTCCCTTTCCCATTACAGGAAAAGAATGAAGGTGGAAGCCTTGGGCTGTAACCCCTTTGAGAGGATCCATCCTATTCTGCCCCTGCAGTTCTGGCTCTGAAAGACAACACGAGCTGCCAAGCCCCCATTCTCTTTTAAGTATCATTTGACGGGCTGATATAATCAGGGCACCTGATGCTTTGGTGGGGGGGGGCCTACTCGGGGTGGGAGGGGGCTGGGTTTAGCTGGGCCTTGGTCTTGGTCTGTCCTCCAAGCCTTTCCCCTCAGGAGGTCTAGCCTTTCCACTTTCCTCAGGTGCAGAGTTCTGGACTTAAAGTTCTGGACTAGGTCTCTGGCTAGGTTCGAATCTGCCACTTACTAGCTGAATGACTGGACTGGGTAATCAGTTAACTATTCTGACTGAGCTGGTTGCTGCAGGAATGGGAAGGGGGAGCAGGGTGGGGATTCCTGGACCAAGGGGAGGACTTCCAGGACCTAGGAGGGCTGGGAATCCAGAAGCAGAGAGGACCTGGGGAAGAGCAAACTTGACCCTTGACTTTCACTGGCTCTGGGAGTCGGGGCAGAGCAGGGACTGGGGAGAGGAAATCCACTCTCTCTTGAGTTCTTTCCCCTTTGGGGCAGGTGCTAACTCGGATAGTGCTCTAAGTCTGGAAGGCTGTCTGGATGCCAACGGAGGTGGGGCTGGTTTGCTCGATTGACCATTTTCTGCCCTGAATATGTTCCTTCACTTGGGGATCTGCGACTTTCCTCTGGTGTGTCTGTCAGGCACCCAAGGCAGAAGTAGCCAGAGGGCAGCAAAGGCCCCTGGGGGACAGAGGCAGGGACAAATGTAACTCATAGCTCAGAAATAACTTTAGCAATTCCACTTCTCCCCCCAATTGTATATGTGAGGAAGAGGAGTAGAACCTGAATCAATTAAGTCCTGAGGTGACAGTAGTTCCCAAGGCAGGTTAGGCTCCTGGAAAGATAACCGTTCATCCTCAAGTCACTGAGTGTTTTTACCTTGTATGTGTACGTTCCTACAGGAATAAGAGTCCCAAATAGAATCATAACATGAAACTCCGGGCTCTGGCTTTATTAGTCCTATACCAAAATTGGGAAGATTTCCACCAAGTAACTTTTTTGAGCTAGTCATCTATCTGGGGCAGGAAGGAACCTCAGAGACTGCCAAATCCAACATCTTCATTTTAGTGTTGTGGAAAATTAGTCTGGGAAAAGTTAAGTAGCTTGTCTTAGAGCACACTGTCAGAGATCAGAGGCAGAATTCAAACCCAGTTCATCTGACTCTAGAGTTAATGTTCTTTTCATGTATCATGCTACCTTTCTGGGTGGGGCTTTCCCCCCTCCCTACCTTGGATTTCCCAGGACACATTGGAATTTGACTCATTTTGACCCTGGTTGGGACAAACATCACAGTTTTATATATTTCTAGGTCTCCATCAAAAAAAAAGTAATATAGTAGTTCCTGTGCAAGTGTTCAGGTTAACAATGTAATAAATATGGGACAGGATTTATTTTGCTTGATGGAAAATTCAAAACTAAGTGCTTACCGGAAAGCACAGCATCTGGCTGTGAAAGTAGGCATTCATTAAAGTCTTCTTCCCACTCCATTGATTCCTACCTTCCCAGGGTCTCTCTAGGGGCTCTGGGCCCCCACCCACCAAAGGGAAGCATTCAGGGTCAACAAAGTCTACACTTCTTTGGTGAGTTCCACCTTCCTAGGACCTCCAGGCTGACAATACTCATTGAAAGCGTACAGACAAGGAGGAGGAGGAAGATACTGACAATAGTCACTATCTGTGCAGCACTTTAATGTTTGCAAAATGCTTTTCAACTATTATCTCATTTGATCTCCACAACAATCTCAGGAAGGAGGTGTTATCATTACTTTCATTTTACAGATGAGGAAACTAAGGCAGAGAGGTTAGGTGACTTATCAACTACTAGTACTACTCAGCGTCTGAAGCTGGATTTGAACTTCTCGCCTCCAAAATTCTGGATTTTAGCCGCTGTGCAACCTAGTGAGAAGTATTACTGTTCTCATTATTCTTCTTAAGCTACCTGTATACTTTCTTGATTACTTTTTGAAGTGACTCACTGATAAAACATCCTTTCCAGAAGGGACTTCCCTTCTGTTGAGTGAAACAACACTGTCATCTGGTGGCTAAAAGGATTCATGCTACCAACCAGAAGATTACACTGAATCCAATGGAGAGTTCTCTTTTTTTAAAAAAAGTTTTTATTATAGAGAGGAAGGGGATAAGAGAAGTGCGTGTGTGTGTGTGTGTGTGTGTGTGTGTGTGTGTGTGTGTGTGTGTGTGTGTGTGTGTGTGAGGGGAGTGATAGAAGGGAGGGAAGATTGGGGAAAGGGATAATCAGAATACATGCTGTCTTGGAGTGAAGGGAGGGGAGAGATTGGGAGAAAATTTGGAATTCAAAATCCTGTGGAAGTGAATGTTCAAAACTAAAAATAAATTCATTAAAAGAAAAAAAAAGCAAGAGGCTTTCCTCAAAGGAGTTATGAAATATAACACAATTACATAAAATATATTAAGATTATTAGTTACTATGTAATATAAATTATAATGTACATACTAAAATTGTTTTTGCATGTAATTGGGGAAAATAAAATACTAAATAAAAAAAATTTTAAAAAGTTTTTACTAATGTCTTTTTTATTTTACATCACCATAACTTTTCCTAGTAGTCCTTCCCTTTCCCTTCCCAGAGAGCCATTCCATAAAACAAACTGTTTTTAAAAAACAAAAAAGGGGAAAAATCGGCATAACTGATAAAAACATGGAGAAAGTCTGAAAATATGTGCAATGTACACCATTTGTGAACCCTCTACCTCTCCAAGGGGAAGCAGCGGGAGGGTCCTCTCCTCTTCATGCTTGTTCTTTATACTTTTTAAACAATAACTGATTTTGTAGGCGTGATTGGCTTTCCCTTTCCCTTACTGTAGTCGTGTTTTGGCTTCCTTCATTCTGCATTAGGTCACGGAGATCTTTCCTACTGTTCTGTACTCATCATAGTCATAATTTCTTACAGTACAGTAGTATTCTTGTATAATCATTTGTTTAGTGATTTCCCAATTATTGGGCATCTATTTCTCCCCCAATTCTTTGGTATCCCAAAAGGTGCTGCCATAAATATCTTGGTGTTTATGGAGCCCTTTTTCTTACCAATAGACTTCTTGAGATATGTGTCAGTAATCAGATCTCTGGGTCAAAGCCTATGGAGACTTTCGTCACTTTATCTACATAATTCTAATTTGTTTTCCAAAATGGTTGCGTCATTCACCAATAATGTACCAATGTGCCTATCTTCCCACACTCCCCCTCAACATTTACCATTGTCCCCTTTGCCAATTTCCGCTGGGAAAGGTGTAGCCTCACAGTTTTGATTTGCATTTCTCTTATTAGTGATTTAGACCGTTCTTTCTTGTGGCTGTGGATACTTCCCATTTTTTTTTTTTTTTGGAAAACTATTTGTTAAGGGGCAGCTAGGTGGCATGGTGGGTAGAGCACTGACCCTGAAGTCTGAGGATCTGAGGTCAAATCTGGTCTTGGAACTTGACACTTACTAGCTGTGCGACCTTCGGCAAGTCACTTACTGCCAGTTGCCTCACCCCCACCCTCACCTCCCAAAAAACCCTATTTGTTTGAATCCTTTGATCACATATTTACTGGGGAATGGTTGTTAGTTTTATACACACACATATATCAAGAATATATACTACACACATATACAACCACCATATATATATATATATATATATATAATATATGTGGTTATATATATATTGTTTATATATCTTGGACACCACACTCTTATCAGAGAAATTTGCCATTCTATCACTTCTCTTCTTATCTTAGATGCATTAATATTGTCAGTACAGAAGTTTTTCTGTAATCAAGGTTATCTATATTATTTTTTGTAATTACCTCTATCTCTTGAGTTAAGAATGTATCTCCTACCCATAGATGTAAGTGGTATCTCTCCTAATTTTTTAAGAGCATGATCTTTAATATTAATGTCACATATCCATTTAGAATGTATTGTAGAGGTGTGTTGATTGAAGTTGAATTTCTACTAGATTGTTTTCCAGATTTCCCAAGAGGTTTATTTTTTTAATCAAATAGGTGGTTCTTTGCTAAATAATTTCTATTTTCTAGCATATGGAACACTGGCTTGTTGGCTTCCATTGTTCCTGATCTTCCCTTGCCTAGTCTGTTCCATTGATCCATCTCTCCACTCTTTAATCAATACCAGATACTGCTTTATAATGTACTTTGAAATCTGAAAGTACTATTTCTTCTTTGTCTCTACCTCCTTTCATCATTTCCCTTGATATTCTGAATCTTTTGCTTTTTTCCAAATGAATTTTGTTATTTTGTCAACTTCTGTATATGTAAGTATTCCTTTAATAATTTAATTGGTATAGCATTAAAGGTGTACATTAATTTTGGTAGTATTATCATTTTAATTTTATTGGCATAGCCTAGCCAGGAGCACAGAATATGCCTCCAAGTATTTAGGTTGTTCTTTTGATTTTTGGCAAGGCAATGGGGGTTAAGTGACTTGCCCAAGGTCACATAGCTAGTAAGTGTCAATATCTGAGGCTGGATTTGAATGCAGGTGCTTCTGACTCCAGGGCTGGTGCTCTATCCAGTGTGCCACCTAGCTGCTCTTCTTTATTTTTTTAAGGAGCACTTTGTGATGGAATCTATACAAGTTCCCAGATACTTTATGTGTTTTGCAGTTATTTGAGATTCCTTTTTTATTATTGCCTCTTGGATTTTGTTTTCGTTAAAAAGAACTACAGTTGATTTTTGAGGATTTATTTTGTAGACTGTGACTTTACTGGAATTACTAGTATCTTTGCTGATGATTCCCTAGGTTTTTCCAGGTGTGCCATCATTTCACCAGCAAATAGGGGTAGTTTTATCCTATTTTTACCTGTTTTTATACCTTTAATTTCTTCCTCTTGTTTTATTACTGTTGCTAATATTTCCAAAACTAAATCAAATAATTGTGGGTTGAGTGGTTATCCTTGCTAAACTCCCATATTTATTGGAAAAATTTCTGGTATATTCCTGTTGTCTTTCATGATTGCATTTGATTTAAATAGATGCTTTTCATGATATTCAAAAAGATCCTTCTATGTCTATAGTTTATAGAGCTGGTTTTTTTTCCTTTTATTTTTTCTTTTAAGCATAAAAGAGTGTTGCACTTGAATCTACTGAGATAATCATATGGCTTTGGAAGTTTTTATATGACTAATTACATTAATTGTTCTAATGTTGAACTATTCTTGCATCTGATATGAATCCAATTTGATAATAAAAGAATATTTCTTGGATATGTCTCTGTAGTCTCTTTGACAGGATGCTATTCAAAATTTTTGAATGGATATTAATGATATTGATGTATATCAACATCATTCTGTAGTGTTTTATCTTTCTCTGGTTTAAATATTCATTCTATATTTGTCTCAAAATGAATCTGGTAGGGTTCTTTCTTTCTCAGTTTTTTTTGAGAATAATGTGTGAAGTGAGTGTACTAGTTGTTCTTTAAAAGTTTGTTGAATCTATTAGAATTTCCTTTTAGATATATTGCACTTGTTAAATAATTTTTAAATAATTGTGTTTATTACTTTAATTAATTAACTTTTAAATTAACTAATCATTAATTTAATTAATTTAGTGTTAGATAAACTTTCCTTTCCAAAACTGGAGGAAAAAAAGCTTGATAGAATCTATCAGGATCTGGAATTCACAGGATTCATCCATCCTGTGAATCCATCAGGACCAGGAATTCCCTCTCCCTGAGCTCCCACTTGGTAGTTCCTTTTACAGCTTTTTCCTTTACTAAATGTGAGTTCAGATCTTGATTTGCTCTTCTGTTGGTTTGGGTAGTTTCTGGTATTGAAGGGATTCTATTTATTTTGTGTTTGGTTAGAATATAATGTTAGAATATAACTGTACATAATAGAGTATAATTATTCTTTTCATTTCTTCTAATTTTGTTGTGATTTTTTCTTTGCTCATTTGCCATTTAGTTGATTTGATTTTGATTTCCTGTCCTCTTTTTAAAAATCAGATTAGCTAAAGGTTTATCAGTTTTAGCAATCTTTTCAAAGAACCAATTTTTTGTTTTATTTATCATTTCTATAGTTTTTTGGTTTCTAGTTTATTTCTCCTCTAATTTTGAGTATTCCTTCTTTTGTGTTTATTTTAGGCTTGCTTATTTCTTGACTTTGGAATTTTAATATTCTACTCATTTCATTAATCATTTTTTCCCCATTTTGTTAATATCAGTCAATTAGCATGTATTAAGCACCTACTATGTGCCAATTACTGTGCTAAGCCCTCGGGCTGCAAAGAAAAGCAAAAGACAGTCCCTACCCTTAAGGAGCTCACAGCTTATTGGGAGAGACAACAAACATGCAAAAATACCATATACAGAACAAATAGGAAATAACAGAAAGAAGACACTAGAATTTTTTTTAGGAGATAGAAGAACTAAAAGAAGCTGAAGGATGCTTCCTCTCGAAAATGGGCTATTAGTTGAGACTTAAAGGAAGCCAGGGAGATCAGTAATCATGAGTGGAGAAGGGAGGTCTTTTCCAGGAGGGGGAGGATAGCCAGAGAAAATACCTGGAAGTGAGAGATGGAGGGTTCTGTTTGTGGAATAGCCAGGAAATCAGTGTCACTGGATCATTAAATAATGCAAATGCAAGCTCCACTCCATCACTATGCAAAACTATATATTAATGTAGAGTAAAAACCTTATTGCTTGCTGAATACCCAGGGCCTCATCTTGCTTTGAAGAAGCCTTTGCTTCTGACCTTGTAAACTAAGAGGGAAACAACTCTCCCCTCATCTCTGCCAGACTTTAACATATTACTTCTACTGGTTACTACTACTCAGAACAGTAATGTTAGATGTCATTGTCAAGGAGCAAGTATCCTTTTATTACTGAGGAACAAATACAACTCCACATCTGCTTCAGTCCCTGTTTCTCACCATTTTTCTTCTCATTTTGAGAAAGATTTCTCTAGAAGACACAACTTTAGAAGAAAATGGGTAAGGTAGGGAAGCTTTGCCTGCTTGATGGAGCAGAGTTTTAAATGCCTTTTTTAATACTTGTTTTTCAAAAATAGAGCAGAAAAGATGGTAGAATAGGAGGAAGCAATATAGCCCAACCCCATCACCACTACCACCAAACATCCTCCACAAAGATCTAGAAAATGCACCAAACTGTTTTCTGATCAGGAAAGGCAATAAAAAAGGTCACAGTCGGTCATTTGTCCATTCCAAGGCAGCTTAGAGAGACAGAGATGGGGTCTGACCAGTAACACATGCGGCAGAGAGGATTCCAAGTGCCTAGGGACTTAAAGAAGCCCAAAAGTGGACAACAAAGAAGGAAATAGTAGACCAGAAAGAGATCTCAAGGAAGGATGCAGGAACTTCACTGTGTACAATGGTCTATGATGCCATTTGTCATCTTTTTGACTCACCACCTGGGCCCAGGTCAGAGAATAAGGTCTAGCTACATACAGAGCCAGAAGCAAACCATAACTGTGTGACTCCAATCACAGCAATGGTTTAGGGACTCAGTCTACCCTCTAGACCAGGATGGAAACTTACAGTGAAATTACCAGGGAAGAGTCCCAGACAAAAGGGGAGCCTGTATTCCAGTTGGTGTGAATCTGCAGAGACCCCCAGGGTGCTAATGATGGCAAAGTTCAGCAGGAAGACCACTGAAACTCTCTACAAAGAACAAGCCAACAGACCCAAACATGACCAAGAACTTGCAGAGTTCCGAGCAGGAGGGCAATCAGCAGATCTTGCCTTGGATCACATGCCTTTGGGAGCACGAAAAGCTTGCAGGTTCCCAGCCAGAGCTGTGAAAGCAGGACAAAGGTGTAAGAAGACAAAAGCTCATGGCATATATCTCTCTCCTGTATCAGAACTCCAATATGGACATAACGTCCAAAGTCAAGAAGTAGACTGGAAGACAGAGTAAACAAAGAAAGAGATCAAACCACAAAGAGCTAGTATGGCACCAGGAAAGTTCAAGACACAAACCCAGAAAGAAGAGAACGACCCAAAACACATCTACAAGGAAAGTCTCAAAGTAACATGCAGTTGGGGCACAAGTCCAACAAGAATTATTAGAAGAACTAAAGCAAGAGTTTTGAAAAGAGCTAAAAATAATTTTTAGTACCAGTTGATAAAAGTAGAGGAAAAAATGGGAAAAGAATTGAGAGCTAAGGAGGAAAGATACAGAGAGAAAATTAACAGCTTGGGAAAAGAAGTGAAGAACCTTACTGAAATAAATAACTCCTTGAAAAGTGGAATTGGACATATGGACACTAATGACTTAAGAATTAAATAATTAAATTAAAATTAATTTAAAAATTTTAAAAAGTAAGTGAAGCTGAAGCTTAAGTACTTTGGCCACATAATGAGAAGACAGGACTCATTCTGAAATACCCTGATGATGGGAAAGATTGAAGCAAAAGGCAAAAGGGATGGCGGCAGATAAGATGGATAGATAGTGCCATGGAGACAATGAAACATGAACCTGGAGAGACTTTGAGAGATAGAGGAGGATAGAAGGGCCTGGTGTGCTATGGTCCATGGGCTCACAAAGAGTCAGACTCAATTCAATGACTGAATAGCAGCAACACTAATGACACCATGAGACATCAAAGAACGATACAACGAAACCAAAAAAGCTGAAAAATAGAAGAAAAAGTGAAATATCTCAGGAAGAAAACAGAATAGGGACATCAGAACTTACTATTTCTGTTTGGTAGATAACGTGCATGCAAATGTTTATAACATTTGGTTAATGGTGATTTTTGGATCTCAAATAGTAATATAAAGCAGCAGTCATCAAAACCATTTGGTAGTGATTAAAAAATAGAGAAGTAGATAAATGTAACAGACTAGATAAGGTAGAATCAGAAGCAGTGGAACTCAGTAACCCAGTGTTTGATAAACCAGGAAACATAAATTACTTAGAAAATGACCCCGCATTTGATAAAAATTGCTGGGAAAACTGGAAAACTGGCCAAAACTAGGCTTAGTCCAAGACCAACACCAGCCATGATATCCCCCAATACATTCTAAAGGGGTGTAAGACCCTAATATTAAAGATCACACCATGAAAATATTAGAAGGGAAACAGTTCATATAACTTTCACAACTATGGTTAGGTGATGTATTTTCAATCAAATAAGGGACAGAAGTAACTATGGAAAATATGTGACTATACGAAAGTGAAAGGCTTCTGAACAAACAGAATGAAGGTACCTAGGATAAGGGAATTATTCAAATGGGGAAAATGTTTGTATTAAATTTCTCGGCTTAAGATTTGATATCTAAGACATAGAAATAATTAACAGATATAATAGATATATCTAAGACAGGGGTGGGGAACCTGTGGCCTCCAGGCCACATGTGGCCCTCTAGGTCCTCAGGTGTGGCCTTTTGATGGAATCCAAACTTCACAGAACAAAAAGCTCAAAAGTCATTTAGAAAACACCATAAATCTTTTTACCTCTAGCTTCTCCAGCAATTTGTCTAGTTCTAGGTTTTCTCTTGTGTTTATCTTTCTGTTAGACTTATCTAAAACTGAGAGGTAAATATTGCAATCTTGTGTCTATGTAATCTTGTGGCTCAGTTAATATTTCCTTTTAGAAATTGGATGTTAAGGTACTTGGAGAATATTTGTTTAATATCGGTATTAGTTTGTTGTCTATGATTCCTTTCAGCATAATGTACTTTGTTTGTTTGTCCCTTTTAACGTTTTGAAAATTTGTTTTTTGCTTTATCCCATAGCATGATTGTACCTCTTGCTTGTTTGGTTATTACTTGATATTTGGCTAATTGTTTTTCGTAGACCTTCATTTTTATTCCATATATATGTTTGTTTTAAAAATGTGTTTCTTAAATGAACATGTTAAAAAATTGGGGGGAAAGTGTTTCTTGTAAGCTACAGATTAAGGAGTTTGGTTTTCTTATCCAATCTACCACTTGTTTTATTGGATTGTTTAATCCATTTGCGTTTAAAGCTATGAGAGTTAGGTTTAGATTTTCCTCCATTTGTTTCTAATTACTTTTTTCCTAATTTTTCCCCTCTTCTGCTGCGAACACAGTACTATCTTTAGTTATTTTAACTTTATCTACTGAAAGGTAGCCCCTTTCCCACTGGCTTTCTTCCCCTCATCCTCTTGACATACTATTCCCTACCCCCTCCATTTGTTATTCCTTTTCTTGGTTTTGGAGTTTTGCTTATCAATTCCTTTTTCTTGCTTGCTTTTGTCTATTTATATAATTCTTCTCTTTTTTCTCTCCCATTTAAGTAGTCAAGTAGAATCTCCCTCTCTAACGCCCCTTCAATTTGTTGTTAGTTTTTAAAAATATTGTTTTCTGCTCCTTTTTCTAGAAAGAATTTCTTTCCCTCACTCTCCATTACTCATCTTCCCTCTGCGCCTATTCTAGACTTTATTTCATGGTCCTTGTGCTAACATAGTCCTTCTTTATTCTCTGTATTCCTGATGGAATACCTGTTGAGGCACCTACTTGAGATTCTTCATCTAAACAGCTTCTACTATTGCTTTGCGGATGCTACCTCCACTCTCTTTTTTCTGTTTATGCCTCCTTCTTAGAAATATCAGTTCCTGCATGTTATGAGGGTGGTGTAGCACCATGGCAGAATTCTTCCCATGTCTCTGATTGTGAAATTCATTTTTGACTTTTGCCCTTTCCCTGGTCAATTTTTCCCTCCAAGTCTCTGCCTTCAAATCTCATCCACACTTTTCTGAGTGTCATTTGCTCCCTGGAGATCTCACTTCCCCATCTCTCTAAGCACCAAATCCCAGCAGATAATTCCCATTGTAAGGTCCCCATTTCCCTTTATAGAACATCTCTCTTTACTGATAGGTTCATTCACTAGTGGTACCTATTCTCCTCTTTTCAATTCCTCCCTTTGCCTTGTCAACAATTTTCCTGAAGGATTTCTCTTTCTTCCTGAGAGACCACAGGAATTTTTTCTTTTCTTTTAATGTTTCCCTTTGATTTGATTAGAGTCTATCGTATATTGCCCTCTACGTTACTCCTCCTTTTCCCTTCTTTCTTTGCCTTCCTGTTCTGTAATTTAGCCCCACCAAACAAACCAACATTGATTCCCCTGTAAGTGGGGTTTTGTGAAGTTTAGTCTGCAACATTACAAGACTGTTTATTATTCTGCTTTCACACCTTGTCTTCTCATGTACATCTAGAAAGAAATCCCTTGATAAACTCTTCAGATCTGGTTTTCTCCCCAAGAAATATTGTGAACATAACTTTAGTACTGGATATCTATCTTTTTTTCTCATTCATAGTTTGGTTCAGATTTGCAGGATAGGCAGCCTCGGGCTTCATCTTGGACACCATTATTCATTGGAACACATTATTCCTTTCCCTCCTGAGTTTTTTGTTGTTTGTGGAATAGTCTTGTGTTGTTTGAATTTTCTTTCCTTTATATGTGAACGTCTTTCTCTTAATCACTTGCAGCCCAAGATCTTTGAGTTTGGCTACATCACACTGTTGACTCTTAATCAGTTTGCAGTAGACTTAACTTCTCAGACGCTTTTTGGATGAATTGCTATCTAGTTATGTTTCTCCCATCTGGTTTCTGGGAAGATTGTTTTGGGAACCCAATTGTAAGACATTACATGCACTCCTATAGTAGCAGGTAACCTTTCTTCAGCACCTCTTTGAAGCATTCTCTGTCCCTGTTCCTGGTGACTCTATAGAAGTCTGGTAAGTGGGGTCAGCTTTTGATATCTGCAGAAAGTCTGATGGTTGGTTATTGAGCAGAAAGACCTAGGATGCAGGTTCCATTTCTCTGACTCTATCTCTCTGTCTCTGTCTCTCTCTGTCTCTCTGTCTCTGTCTCTGTCATCATAATGGTTGTACATGATTCATGGACTTATAAATCCATATCATGACTTTCTAAGCTAACATTTTTATAGTGCGTTCAGGTTGTGAAAGTGCATTACAAATATTGTCTCATTTGATTCTTACAACAACCCTGGGGGTAGGTCCTACCCCTATTTTACAGTTGAGGAAACTGAAGCAGACAGAAGTCAAGCGTCCAAGGCTGTAGAGCTAGGAAGTATCGGATGTTAAATGTGAACTCAGTTGGGCAGCTAGGTGGAATCATGGAGTGAGTCCCAGCCCCTGAGTTAGGAGAACCTAAGTCAAATCTGACCTCAGATACTTGACACTTTGTAGCTGTGTGAGCCTGGGCAAGTCACTTAACCCTGATTGCCCTATCAAAAAAAACCCAAACATTTTGAACTCAGGTCTTTTTGACTCCAGGTCCAGCATTCTTGCAACTGTATCAACTCTAATAGATCATCTGTCCTGTTCTGCGTCCTTATTTGTACATTGAGTGTTTTCTTTGATTTTCCTTTTTTAGGAAGAAACACTGGACAAGAGAAAAAATAGAATTTTCTCCGAGTTAGTAAGAGTAGGAGTGATGAACCAGTGGATGCCACAATGGGTAATCCAATACTCTGAGGAGAGCTCAGGCTCTCCTAGAGTCGAACCAGGGCAAACCATGATGAAAGGTAAAAGTGATCAGCACCCCAGGAGTGGGAGGAGGTAGGGATAGCTCTGGGACCTAGATTATTCTGTTTTATCATACTGAATTTAAGCCAGGGTTCTAGCCTGTCTATCCTTTTGGATCCTGACTTTGTTTTCCTGAAGATTAGCTCTCCCTTCCACCTTAATGTCATGTGTATGAGATCTTAGGATACAGGATCATAGGATTGAGAACTGGAAAGAACCCAGGAGGTCATATAATGCAAACTGCTCATTTACAAAGGAGGAAAAAGAGGCACAGAGAGGGGGGGGGGACTTGTCCCAAGTCACCCAGTTAGGAAGTAGCAGAGTTTTCATGTTGACTGAAATCCTCTGATTTCAGATCAATGTTCTATCATATTCTGATGGAGCCTACAGGTGGAAGGTTCACCTGCCAAGATTAAAGAGGCCCCAGGATCATGGAACAGGAGAGCTGAACATTACATTAGAGGCCATCTAATCTAGCCCCTTGTTTTACAGAGGATGCAACTGAGGCCCAGAGATGGAAAGAGACTTAAGGACATAAAGCTAGGAAGTATCATGGCATAGATTTGAACCTTTGGCTCCAAATACAGCAGTCCTTCCCCTATACTCACCTCCAGAAACCAAGTCTTGGTCCAAGAAGTCAGAGATTAAAGGTGGTAAGGGGCCCTTACAAATGATCTAATCTACTGCCACTCCTGCCCCCCATGATGATTTTCTTAACTCCACAAAATTAAAAACAGTTTATCTTCCCAAAATAGTAAAGTTTGTTTCATCTCAACAGATTTAACATTTTAAACAAGACTCAACTACATTGATAATTCACATTACAATCTGCAGTCTATAAAGCTGATAAATATTTATTTCAGCATTCACTTTTATAAGATTTTGAGTTCCAAGATTTTTTCTTCCCTCCCTCCACTCCCAGGGTGGCAAACAATATGATATTAATTTTAAAAAATATTTACTCCAGAGTACTGTTGTTTTGGGACATCTAGGTGATACATTGGATAGAGTGCCAGACCTGGGGTCAGGAAAACTCATCTTCATGAGTTCAAATCTGGCCTCAGACAAAGGCAAACTACTCCAGTATCACAGCCAAGAAAATCCCAAATGGGGTCATGAAGAGTTGGACATGATTGAACAGCAAATCTGCCTCACCTCATCCCTTGGCTCTCATTTCCTTCTTTATCTGGACAAAATCAGTATCTACCCCTTTTCAAAGGATGAGAGGATGGGGGATATTCCACAAAGAGACTGTACAGCCCATAAGGATCTAAACCAAGGACTTGTCCTAGCCACAGAACAACTGTGAAGTTGGGATTCAAAGGGCCACCCTTGAGGAATTAGAAGGTCACATGTGGTTCCCCACCCTGTTAGGGAGAAGGTTGCCTCCCCTACCCTTTTCTAAGTCCCCTATCTGATGTTTATGGTTCGGTGGAAGGAGGGCAAGGGGTAAGCCAGCAAAGTCTCTGCAGAAGGAGGAGAGGGTCCCAAATTGGGCTTGATGCAAAACCCTATGGGCCAATTTGTACATCCCTTCTTGAAACAGATAACCACTCCATTCAGGGCACATAATGAATTTGTTCTGTGAAGTTTAGATTCCGTCAAAAGGCTACACTTGAGGACATAGAGGGCCACATGTGTCCTGGAGGCCACTGGTTCCTCACTCCTGCCCTAGGAGGTTTGAGGGGCAAAGAGAAGGTCTGGAATAAACTCAAGACTCCTGTTTTTGATGAATGGAATAGAGAGTCAGTTGGGGATGAGGAAGACTGCCTTGCTAATTGCACTGGGGGCCCAGCTGATATCTGATAAGAGACATGGTGGGAGCAAATCAGGGCTGGCTTTGCTTCACTGGTGTCAGGAAATCTCTTCTTAGTGCCATGTCAACTGTTTGTCTACAACTCTCCCTAAGTTGGAGCCCTGAGGGAGTGTCTTTTGGCCTTGGATTTGTGTGTATATTCTCCCAGGCTCCCAAGTCTCCAGCTTCCCATGGAGCTGGGAGCAGTGGGGAATGCCCATTTCTCACTGGGGTCTGCTCTCCTTCCGTGCCTGCTGTCCCTGTGTGTCAGAGTCATGCTTCAGGAATGGCTCTCTCCCTTTCTGCCCTGCAGGGACACGAGAGGCAAACCAAGCTTGGAGAGGGGCTTTGTCCAGAGTCCCAAAACTAATATTTTATCCAGTGGTGTCAAACTCCAATAGAAATGGATCCCTGGGGCCTGCATATTAACTTCAAAAGCCGCATATTAACATTATCTATGTTAGGGGATTGCAATTATTTTGGTTACGCATTTCCCAAATCGATTTTAATCTGGTTCAGGCCACCTACAGGAGTTGTGCCTCAAAGCGGGAACAGAATCACAGAAGAGGAGAGCTGAACATTACCTTTGAGGCCATATATCAGAGTCCCCTTGTTTTACAGAGGATTCAAATGAGGTCCAGTGATGGAAAGGGGCTTCTTTAAGAACACACAGCTAGGAGGCAGCGTGGCATAGCTTTGTACTCAGGTCCTCTGGCTCCAAATACAACAGTCTCGGTCCAAGAGGTCACAGATTAAGAGTAGAAAGAGCCCTGAGAGAGGATCTCATCTACAGCATCCACTCTGATCTTTAAAACCTTTACACAATTAAAAGTTTCGCCTCCGCAAAAGGGTGAAGTAGGTTTCGTTTCAATAGATTTGACACCGTAAATAAGACTCAGCTACACCGATAGCAGACATTAGCACTGGAAATCTGTAAAGTGGGTCGCTGTGTTTGTGATATTAATTTAAAAACATTTACTTCACAGGATGGTTTAGGGCAGCTAGGTGATGCAGTGAACAAAGTGCCAGGCCTGAGGCCAGGAAGATTCGTTTCCATGAGTTTAGATCTGGCCTCTGACACTTAGGTACTTGTGGGACCCTAGCCAGTCATTTTATTCTGCGTGCCTCAGTTTCCTCATCTGTCGTATGAGCAGTAGAAAAGTGTTGAGGAACCATTCCTCCACCATTAAAGCAAGGGAACGAAAAGTCCATCTTTTACCGCTGTTGCAGACACCACTGGGGGCAGGAAGAGCCGTGGGTCCGGAGCATCCCCCTTTTGGACTGT
>CM053775.1:42904765-42954302 GCA_028658325.1 Potorous gilbertii
AATCATTTGTTCAAGAAAATAACCTTCTATGGTCTTAGTTTTTTTCCCTTTTCTGGGCATTTTCCCAGCCAGTTACTTGACTTCTGAGAATCCTCTCCACCCCACCTTCCCTCCAGATCCACCCTGCTAGTGCTTGGAGTCTGAGATTCAAATGCTGCTCCCCAGTCTCAGGGCTTTTGGTGGCAGGCCTGGCTGCTATTCAGGGTAAGATTAAATCAGGTTCTCAGATGGGGGCAGGGCCACTTCCCAGGCTCAGGTCCCTCAGGGGGTTTATGCAGAGAGCTTTTGTAATGGAGCTGCTGCTGAGCTCCTGCCTGCTGTGGGAGCCTCTGGCCCCCTGCTGCCTCTGCCGCTACCTCTGCTGCTGCCTTCCAAGGGGTCTGAGTGCTGGAGATACCCCGCTCCCCTTTCAGCCTATCTCTCTCACTGACCTCTGTGTCTGTGGGTAGAGGGACCTTCGTGTCCACTGGAGATTCCGTCCCTGAAGCCTGCTCGGATCTGCTCACTCCTCTCAGTGCCGCGCAGCCGGGGCAGGGGAGGGCTCCACTCCTGTCTGGGGCGCGATGGACCTTTGGGATCGGTTTTTCAGGGCTCTCTGGAACAGAAATCTCCTTCACTGTGTTGCTGCGTGGCTTCCACTGTTCCAGAATTTGTTGGGAGTTCTTTTTAGAGGAAATCCATGGGCTGTGGGTTCGGAGCTAGCATAGGTGAGTCTTTCTACTCCGCCATCTTGGCTCCCCAAAACTAGACTTTAATTTTTAAGGCCCCTTTCAGCTGGAGATCTAGGATCTGTAATTTCCTGGGCCAACACTGGGGATGGAGGGATACGCAGAGGAAGGGGGAGAGATGTTAATGTTTGGTTAAGGACAGCAATGTGGTGCTTCAGTAGATAGAGTGCTGGGCCTAGAATCAGGAAGACCTGAGTTCAAATCTGGTCTCAGACACTTCCTAGATCTGTCACCCTGAGCAAATCACTTCCCCTTGTTGGCCTCAGTTTCCTCATCTGGAAAATGAGCCAGAGAAGAAAATGGAAAACCATTCCAGTATCTCTGCCAAGAATACCCCAAATGGGGTCACGGAGAATTGGACATGACTGAAAATAGTTGAATAACAACAAGGCTGACAGCACCAATTTGTCATACAGACACAAGGAATTGTTGAGAAGGGGAGGCTGATGGGGAACTTCGTTTTCAGCTTAACAAAGTGATATAAAAAAGTCTAATAAGGAAGAAAGTGGATGCCTAAACAAATCGTGAGGCCTGCTTAATGGAATTGTAAGCAGGGCTAGTGAGCAGGAGTCCTTGATTTGCTGATGCGCTGCCTACCTGGGAGGGGTCGGGGGCCCTTCCTTAATGTGCCACCATTTGGAACAACTGCCCATCTACTAGCCATGTAATGAAGACTGGCCTCCGAGGCAAAATTGGTGTGCCTTTAAAAAGTCCCTAGTTAACAAAGGCTCCTTTCAGACCTTCAGAAATTGGAGAAAGATGAGCTAATCAGCTAGGTGGCACCATACTGCCTGGAGTGCTGGCCCTGGAGTAGGGAAGATGGGAGTTTGAATGCGACCTCAGACACTTCCTGACTGTGTAACCCTGAGCAAGACATTTCATTTCTTACTACCTCAGTTTCTTCATCTGCAAAATAGGGATGGTGGTGGTGATGATGATGATGATGATGATGATGATGATGATGATGACGATAGCATCTCCCTTCCAAGGTTGTTTTGAGAATCAAATGAAATTATATTTGTCAAAAGTTCTTAACACATAGTAAGTGCTATCTGTACTCATTCCCTTATGGGCTGCCTAGGTCTTCTGGGTGGGAGAGAAGGCTCAGGCCCTCTCTGTCCCGTGGTCAGCATGAAGCCAAGAGCACGTGACCCTGTGGCTGGTTTTGTCTCTGTAGTGTCCATACTTTTAGGTGGAGACCAGCTTTGGCTATGATCTTGTGAACTTTGAAAGGATAGGAGAGTGAGCTACCAAGAGCTCCTGATGTGGACTCCATATTAGTTTTTACAACCAGCATCAAGACGTAGAGGAAGGGGGACCCAACCCTGCAGACCCATCCAACAGTTTTGTCATATTGGGAAGTGAATACAGGTTCAGGCTGTGTAGAAACAGTGGTGTTGAGCCCACTTTTCCCAGGGACTGAGGAAGAGTGTGCTTCCCTAGGTATGTGGGATAAGGCAGAACTGTTTAGGTATATCTTTTAAGTAAATATTTATAAAAGTGAATTGGTTTATATTTATTATATTTATTATGTTTATAAAAGTTAACTGGTTAAATAGAACCAGAACATTAATTAATGGCAGCTGGAGGGGGAAGGACTTGGGAAGTAGAGCCCAAGCTGGTAGTATTAGAGATACCCTCCACCTCTCAGAGGTACCCCAGAGAGATGAAGCTAGCCTCACTTTGGTGAAGTGAGGTCAGAGCAATCACTATGAAATGATAGATATGAAAGAAACATGAGAAGATTGATGAGAACTGAGGCAGAGCAGACGTCAGCAGAGCCATAATGGAAAAAGAAAGGAAAAAAAAAGACACCTGAGCCAGGTGTAATTATAATGATGAAGCCTGGCCCCAGAGAGAGTCAAGAAAATAGAGTGGCTTCGCTTTCTTGCAGAGGTGGGAGAGCCATTGATCCGGAATATTGTATACACTGTCTGACTGTTGATATATGGTCAACATGTTGATTTGTCCTGCTGACTCGCCTTTTCTGGTGTTTCTTTTCTAATCTATGTCAAATATGGCCTCTGAGCAGGGCAGGGTGAAAGATGTGTTTGTCAACCAGTACAATTCAAAAGTAAAAGACATCAAAACATCTATATTTTTAAAAATAAAATCCACAGGGGGACCTTCACCTATTGCAGAGTTCTTAAATGGTCAGTCCAGAGAAGTGGCACTTCGACACACTATAGTCTAGTGTGGTGATGACATCATTGTTAATCCTTCAAAAAATAAAACACATTGGCTTTGGGGCTAACTCTTGTTTGTCATTCTTCACGATTCATTTATTCAATAAATCTTAGGCACACAATAGCTAGTGTGGAAATTGACCAACTGTCAACACAGAGTGGTCCCTTTCATTGGAAGGTTTGTTTTAAATGTGCCTCTCAGTATGTGACTGGGTCCCATATTTGATCCAGGACTTGACCTGGGTGGGCGTCCCATAGTACCTTATATTTGGAGGTTTTGAAATAACAGTGTGGATTATTTACTGAGGGAATGGACTCTCATCAACCAACTATTCCCTCTCATGGTGAGGGGTAGTGTTAATCAATGTTTTGTTTAGTAGCAGCCTTTCTCCATTCAGACTTGGAGCATCCAGAAGGCGAGGGTCAGCCTGAAGGGGCTGAGAGGCTGGCAAGACCCATGCAGCTTTAGAAATATCCTAAGGCCAAACAAGCACCCTGCCTGACTCTGTCACCCACCTCACACTCTTGTGGCTGGAGACCCAGTTGAGAGATCACGGGTTCTTTTCATTTGCAGAGGAAGTGGGGTACGTTCCCAGCTGGTGCCTAAGGCATCCCGGGAAGCAGGAGCTATCTGCAGTCTGGCTGCAGAGAGCAGGTAATGGAGAGAGTCTGCCATCTCAGCCCTGGAAACTCAGATGGTCCGGGTACAGTGATCACCACAAAGGCCACCTTGTTCTTGTCAGTGAAAAGTTGTCCATCCACTTGCCAGCCTGGGTAACAAACCATTGACAACAGTCAATGAATGAGAGAAAAGTCATTGCTCCAAATCAAACCCCCAAGAGCCTTCCCAGGTAGATGGGTGAAAGCAGACAGGTACCCTTGGGTTTTGTGCAGCAGAGGAATTCCAACTCAATTAGGGGAGATCACTCGGCCCAAGAGGAAAGCAAGTGTTAGGGGAAGCCAGGAAAAGAAAGAAAATGTTCTCACCAGATCAGCAGTAAATGAATAAGGAACAAGGAAGCAAAGGGATCATACTCACTGTGACAAGGAAAAGAACCCTTGATTTAGACTCAAAGACGTGGTTCAAATTCTGCTCCTTGCCAGCAGTGTGATGTTGGCAAGTCCCTATCCTCTTTGGTCCTCACAGAGACATTATTATCCCCAACTTACAAGGTGAAGAAAATGGTTAAATGAGACAAGGGATGGAAAGCACTTTTTCAAAAACAATTCAGCTAAAAAAAATATTCTTTTTCTCAATCCCTTTCCAATACCCTAATGGAGTGGAGTAGGGGCAGAAACCTGTGGCTTCAAGGTCACATCTGGCTTTCTAGGTCCTTGGGTTCAGCCTTTTGTCTGAGTCCAAGGTTTGCAGGGGATTTGTTCTGTGAAGTTTAGATTCAAAGGGCAGCACTTGAGGATCTAGAGGCCCACATGTGGCCTCAAGGCCGCAGGTTCCCCACCCTTGCCCTAGGACTTCATCAACCAACCAAAACGTTTTTCGGGTTAACTACAGAGCAGAAACAGAAAGATCCAAATACTTCATAATTACCCCCAACTTACAATGAGGGAATTGAGGCTAGAAGGGGTTTTAGTGACTTACCCAAAGGCTTAATGGATGCAGTGGTTTGTAGGCCTTCTCTACCTATATTTTGGCATCTCTGTCTGGCACTAGGAATCCTGGTTATCTCCCTCATTTAGGCTGTGCATCTGGCCCTGGGGCAGGACAGGTGCCATTTCCTTAGCCAAGTTCATGGTTAGTATGCACACTGGCCATTGGAAAAGGCCTAAGGTGGAACTGAGGATGAAATGGGGCTGAAGACAAAAGTAAGGGACATTCTGAGGGTAAAATGAGGTGGTTGGGAAATGTGAAGCAGAATGCAGGTGGAATTGGTCATGAGGAAGACAAGGAAGAGGAAGAGAAAGAGGATATAAATGCTGATGGGACAGTCTGCTAGGATCAAAATAAGGATGGGGATGAGGACAAGGATGAAGATGAAAATGAAGATGACAAGGATGAGGAGGATGAAGCAGCATAGCAGGGGTGAGGATGAGGATGAAGATGAAAATGAGGAGGAAGAAGAGGAAATATATGAAGATAATGATGAGATAGCTTGGCAAGGGCAGGCGGTTATTGGAAGAGCAGTCATTGAGTTTCTATTGACAACCTTTTTAACAGGGTCAGAGCCTAAAGTTTATCAGGCCCATGGCCTAGCCAGAGGAAGTTTGGTTCAAGGAGAATCATGTTGACATGATCAAGTGTAAGGAAAATGCTTTGGAGAGACCATGGAGCACATGTTGACAATTCTGTAACTAGTTCTAGTTAGCTGGCCACATGGTCAGGTGGATCCTTTCTCATTAGCTACTTAGAATTGTTGGTATCTTCAAAAAGGGCCTGAATCATCTTTGGTTCCTTGTGCTTTGTTCAGGTCTGGGGAACTCAGTATCCCTTTCCCTCATGGAGTCATGTGAGAGACTATGCCAGGGGTGGGTAATTTGCAGGCTTGAGGCCACATGTGGTCCACTAGGTCCTCAAGTGCGGCCCTTTTGGGGAATTGTTTCCTGAAGTTTGAATGTAGTCAAAGAGGCACATTTGAGGACCTAGGGGGCCACATGGTGCCTCGAGACTGCAGGTTCCCCACTCCTGAACTGTACAATAAAGGAAAGGGCCTTAGGGCCTTCTCCATCTGAGGCCATATGACCCCCAAGAAATGGACCTGGACCATTGGTCTTTTCCTTCATTCTATTCCATTCTAAGTACAGAGAGTGAAATTGCCAACCACCAGAAATCAAGCCACAGGAATCCAGGTATTGGAGTCTAGACTGAATTTTGAGCCTATTCCCACAGAAACCATGGTGTAGAGGAGAGTATGCCCTGGAGATAACTGAGGAAATTGTTCCTGTTATATCCTTAAAATATATATCCCTTTGTAAACACTACCTAATATTAAGTAGTTAAATAGAACTGGGGCATTCTTCAGACCCCAAACAATAGAGAAAATGCAGCCAGTGGAAACTCTAGATAATGGCAGTGGAGAAGACACACTGACAATCCCTCAGGATACCCTGAAACCCTGAAGGGAGAAGTAGTACCTTAGGCCCTGAGACAGCAGTTTACAGTTAACATGCTACACTTAAAAGGGGAAAAGCAAGCTTCACAATTTCATTTATAACCTGTTTATGCTTTAATGTATGAATTAAATGATCTTTTTATGCTTTAAAATGACAAAAGTGAGCATGTGTTCTATTAAAGGGAAATCATATTGGCTGATTTTGAGTCAACAGAAGACACAGTCCCAGCTCCCACAGTATTGCTCTAGATAAAAATGTAAAATGTGCATCATCGGACATAATAAAAATCAAGAAATCGAAGGGAACTATAGTAAGGAACTTCTTTTATCACAGAATTCCACGAGTAGTTAGCCAGAAGTCCAAGGGAGCCACCCAGAAAGTCAGCACCAACTGAAGCTAATGAACCCAGCCTCCCAGAAGGAAGGGACATAGGTCATAGACATATGTGGCCTGCAGGACCGCAAGAGAGGAGGGCAACTCCCACACCCCAGAAAGCCTCAAAAATGTAAAAAAGACCCAGGAATGTCAGAAATCCCCAGGGTGGGGACCTTTAAAGCCCTGGGGACCAACAGCATCCAGGGTGATGTGAAACAATACTTAGGGACAGCCCAGGCTCAGGGGCTCTAAAATCCCTACTACTCTGTCCCCAGACAGTCAGAAGGGACCCTGAAGATTCAGCTCTCTGAATCTCAAAGGTAGAGGGTAGACCCAATCCAAGGAGGTAACAGTCAGCTAAAGGACACAAGGGACTCAGAGTTAAGTCAAGAAGGGTCAGCTAGCCCCTCAAAAATGTATCAACGGCAAGAGTCTGGCCTTGGTGCAAAACTTCTATTACAGGAACTGAAGTGGAGAAATCAGTAAACCAAAAAAAAATGCCAGCCAGTATAAAAAATGATTACACATCTAGAAACTCCAAAAAGAGTAACTCCATAACAATTACAAGCAGAGAGACTCAAGAGAAAAGTGAATTTTCCGCAAGAATCACTGGAATACTTAGAAGAAATTAAGCAAGATTTAGAAATTTTTTTAATGTTTTACTTTTTGGAAAAGTAATAGCTTAGAATAAAAAATGATAAACAATGCCCAAGAAATAGGCTCTCTGAAAACGAGACCAAACAAAACCAATGACTCCCCAGGACAGCAAGAAATATTAGAACAAAATCAAATCCAGCCTCAGACATTGACTAGCTAGTGTGTGTCACATCTAGTGTGACCCTGGGCAAGCCACTTAATCCTGATTGCCTAAAAAAATAATAATAAAATAAAAAAATTGAAAAAATACAAGATAAGATCTGATATTAAAACAAGTAACCTGGAAGGCAAGTCAAGGAGAAATAATTTGAGACTCATTGGACACCCTGGAGATCATGATTTTTTATAAAGTCTGACCACTTTTCCAAGAAATCATAAATGAAAACTACTCAGCTCTATTAGAACTGGAGGGCAACCTGAAGATAGAAAGAAGCAGCTCCTGAGGAATATTGTGGTCAAGCACTCTCACTTTAAAGAAGTACCAAGGAACCACAGTCAAGATCACACAAGACATGACAGCTTCTACTAAAAAATGTCAGAACTTGACATACAATATTCCAAAAGGCAAAAAAATGGGCTTATTACCAATTACCAAGAACTTACTTATATGCAAAGCTGAACATAATCCTATAGGGGGAAACAATAAACCTTTATTGGAATAGTGATGAAAAGACTGGAGCCAAGTAGAAACTCTGAAATACAAACACAAGAATTCAAAGAAACTTAGAAAGGTAATTAAGCAGCTAGAAGGAGCTATATGTTGATGTAGGGCTAACATTCTAACAGCGGGTGAAGGAATAAGTATTCCTTCAGAATCTTAATGCCTTCAAAGGCTATGGGCAGAATTAAATAAGGGAGGAGAAGAATCTGGGGTTAGATTGGTTTTGTTCTGAGGACTTTAAAGTGTGGAGAGAGCAAAAAGGAGGAAGATAGTTGTGTAGCAAGAAGAAGGTGGAACTTGCTATTTCTCATAATTGGGATGAATGAGAAGATTATGCAAACATGGAAGAAGGGTTGAAGGGAATAGGCATCAGATGAACCTCACTTTCATCTGAAATGGACAAAGGAGGATAGAATACACTGGAAAAAAAGCAATTTGATATGGAAATACATCAAATTCAGAAGAGAAAGAAGCAGAAAAATGGAGAGAGGAAGAAAAGCAAAAAACTATAATTTAATGGGTACCCATTGATTGGAGAATGATTGAATACATGAGATGTGACAGCAATAGAATATTATTGCTCAGTAAGAAATAACGAAAGAGACAATTTCAGAGAATCCTGGGTAGTAAGAACAAAGGCACAGGGAAGTGAGCTGGACCAGGGGAACCATATATACAAGAGAAAAACAAGCCTGCTACCCACCTCCCGACAAACAAGTGAAGAAATTTGGCCACTAGATGGTTTTTTTGCTATGAGGTCCTTTGTTTGTTTTCCTCTCTTTTTTAAATTGGAACTGGGTAGAGAAGCAGTAGCGATATCATAAAATTAATTAGAGGGAGGGGCAGAGCAGCAATGGTGCTATTACCACAAAAGGCTACTGAATCTATATTTTTGTACATAAGTCAGTTTATATGGAAGCACTAACAAGCAGGTAAGTGTTTAAAATAACCTGCAAAAACATATTTTTGAAAAAAGTAAGTGGTTTGAAATAGGGATTCATAATTTCATATATAATCATTTTTTGTGTTCTGCTGTATATGCAGAAATTCTGGGGCTTTTGGTGTTTATATTGACATACATGAACACACATCTATGTATATGTTTTTATATATATAGACACATATTTTTATATACAAATACATGTATACACACACACACACACACACAGGAATCATGATGGCTCTGGAGTCAGAGGATTCTGGGTTCAAAGTCCTGCTCTACCACTAACTTTACTTTCATTAAGGTACTTTCCCTCTGGGCCTCAGTTGAGGGAATTGGACTGAGTGCTCTCCCAAGTCATTGAAAGCTCTAAACCTATCCTATGCAGAAATATGCTGGAGCCAGCTCAAACCAGGTCACGGAAGCCCGATTATTTAATTTTCAGTGGGATCATTCACACCTTGGAAATCTACAAATGTTTCAAATCAGGGCTTGATTTTGTTGTTGATTGCCTACCAGGGGTGGGAAACCTGCAGCCTCAAGGCTATGTGTGGCCTTCTAAGTCCTCAGATTTAGTCACTTGACTGAGTCCAAGTTTTATAGAACAAATCCTTTTATTACAGGGATTTGTTCTGTGAAGTTTGGATTCAGTCAAAGGGCCACATTTGAGGACCTAGAGGGCCACATGTGACCTCAAGGTTGCAGGTTCCCCACCCCTGGCTGAAGAAAGTAACAGGAAAAATGTTAATAATGCTGATTAAAATTAAAAATGGATCATGAAGACATTTTTCCCAAGAGTTGGTTAGTAAATCAGGACACCCCTGCATACAGGTAAGTTACTGGGCCTCCAATTCCTCTTGTTTAAATAAGCGGTAGAATCAGATGGCCCCTGAGGGCCCTTCTGAAAGGAATAATCCCTCGACCAGGGGAGATTTTGCCCCCTCTAAAACTCCTCATTTTCTTCCACAAAGCCTCCATACAGCTAGACTGCGGACTTACATATTATTTGATGTGGCGAGCAAGGTGCCCCTTTAGGTTTAAAGCCTCAACAGCCACTGATTAGGAAGGGGCCCCTAATTCAGGACCCTAGGAAAGCCCTGGCTGCAAGTAGGTAAGTTAACTGAGACAGTTTCAGCTGTCATGGAGCTCACTATCCAGTAGAGGGAGCCACATACACATAAATTACAGTGACAAAATGATCAGGGTAAGACTCATAAATAAAATGAATCTAATGTTGGTTTTAACTGGGATGAAATATCAAAGTGATACATGTGAAACCTTCCATTCCTACCCCTTCATTTCACAGAGGAGGAAACTAAGACCCAGGGAGATCTAGTGACATAGTTGCACGGCTATTAAGCACCAGTCACCAGATTTGAGTTAATGCAAATTTAGGCTGCATTAAGAGAGATCTCTGTGGAGGACTGTGGACAAGGCAATGGTGGTGTGGGAGCCAGGAAGATTAGGCCCAACCCCTGATTCTAACACACACTGGCTGTGCCACCCTGGGCAAGTTGTTTTATCCCTCAGTGCCCCAGAGGCAGAGGGGGTTCCTTTACTGGAGAGTTCCTTCCACCATTAAAATCATAGGTCCCACCCAAAATGTCTAAGCCTGGATTATGGAGAAAACAAGGGAGTTCCAGAAAAATATCTACTTCTCTTTCATTGGCACCAGGAGTGGGGAATCTGCAGTCTTAAAGCCACATGACCTCTAGGTCCTCAGGTACTATCCTTTGACTGAATCCAAACTTCACAGAACAAATCCTTTTATTAAGCATTGTAGATGGTGACTGCAGCCATGAAATTAAAAGATGTTTGTTCCTTGAAAGGAAAACTGTGGAAAATCTGGACATCATACCAAAAATCAGAGACATCACCTTGTCAACAAAGATCCATATAGTCAAAGCTATGATTTTTCCAGTAGCAATGTGTAACTATGAGAGTTGTCCTACAAGGAAAGCTGAACGCCACAGAATCAATGTTTTCAAATTATGGTGTTGGAGAAGGCTTTTGAGAGACCCATGGACAGCAAGATGAAATCAGTCAATACTTAAAGAAAGGTCAAATACTGAAGCTAAAGCTTAAATACTTTGACTAAACGATGAGATGATGGGATTCGTTGGAAAAGACCCTGATGTTGGGAAAGATTGAAGGCAAGAGGAGAAAAGGATGGCAGAGGATGAGATGGATAGATTGTGTCATAGAAGCAATGACCATGAGCTTGGACAGACTTTGGGAGATACTAGAGGACAGAATGGCCTAGTGTGCTATGGTCTATGGGGTCACAAAGAGTTGGACACAACTGAATGATTGAACAACAAGAGCTCATAGACCCTCTGTGGACCATTTGGAATGTATATCTTGACTATGGTGTTTGATCCTTCCCTATAGAAAGGTCATTGAGAAGCTGAGGAATGCCCAGGGGAGTCTGAGCAGGATGGTAAAAGACCTCAAATGCCCTTTGAGGACTGAATAAATGCCTAGAGGTATTCAACCTGGAAAGAAGATTGAGGAGAGACCCAATAATTGGTTTTGAGTACTTGAAGAGGTGTTTTGTGGAAGAGGGATTTGACTTCTTCTCCTTGGCCCCAGAGGGCAATAATTAGGTGGCTTGATGGCAGGGGAAAATCTTCCTGCCAAAGAGAGCTGTCCCCAAGGGGAATGAATGGGCTGCCTTGGGAGGTGATGAGTTCTTCCCTAACTGGAAGTCTTCCAGCAGGGGCTGGAAGAGCATTAGTGGGATATGATTAGAAGGGATTTGTGGTTGGGGGCAGCTAGGTGGCACTGCAGTGGACAAAGCGCCAGGCCTAGAGTCAGGAAGATCTGAGTTCAAGTCACTTCACTGTTTGACTCAGTTTCATCATTTGTAAAAAAAAAAAAAAAAGAAAGAAAGAAAGAAAGAAAATGACAAACCACTCCTGTATTTTTCCCAAGAAAACCCCAAAAGGGGTCACAAAGAGTTAGATATGACTGAAAAATAACAACAACAACATAGACAGGCAAGATTTGAATTGGAAGACCTCTGAGATCCCTTCTAGCTCTAAGATTTTATGATGAGCATGGCATGCGTTAACAGGTACAAAACAAACCCTACATAGGGTCAGAGCAGGAGGGGTCAGGATGGGAATCTATATTTGCTTCTATCCCCTTTTACATTGTAGTCCACTGTCACACACAGTCCTATCCCCACCCCCCCACCTCAGCTCAAGGCCTGCGTAGACCAGGTCCAATCTTGGTTGCTATCCTAAAAGGTCAATTTCCCTTTGGTTCCTCATCAGCCCTCAGAGTTTTCTCTAGAAAAATCTCCAAATATAGCCTGTGTCTACCCCACCAATGTAAGGTCCCAGCTCAATATATGCACTCAAGTGAATGATGGGTACAGATACAGAAAATGTATAAAACAAAAAGGACTCACAGGTGTTCAAAAACAAATGTAGAAAACACATAAATGGTCCTTCAGTAGCCACATTTGTCCTTCTCAAGTGAGTCCCACCTTTGCATAAGATCCTAGAGTACTCCTGGCTCAGCATCATCCCATGGTTTGGAGTCCCTTCAGAAAGGAACTTAATGGAAGAGGTGATCTTTTCCTTTCCTGAAGAAATTCCTCTTCTTTGGATTGAAGGGTAGGTCTCCAAACTCCCAAATTTGAGCTTACAAGGAAAGGTTAGATTCTGGAGTTGGGCTACTAGGGAAATTTCCCTCTTCTAATCACCATGTAAGGGTCCTGGAATGACAAAGTCCATGAATTCTCCTCTTGGGGCATGTGGGTGAGTACACAGATCTACTATGTGCCTCCTCAAGACACCACCATTGACTGTTCTTTTGGGTTAGGAAAATCCATTTTGAGGTCTCTGGGCACTGATCTGTATTCATAAAAGAGAAAAAAAGTAGGCATATGGTGAACAGAAACTCTCCTGGGAACCATGGGCAAGGGTTACACTAGCACATGCAACACCCATAGGCTCATGCCCAAGACAACCATGAACTGCTTCACCAGAACACGCTGCCACTGCTGCCTTCCTATGCTCAGAAGCCTAGAGCTTTTAATGAAGATTTATTTTATGGGCTGTTCCAAATCAACCAAGTCACCTCTGAGTAGTCCCCATTACTGGAACTGAATTAGGAGTTGGTTTCTGTCCTAGTAACAAGGTGCCAATGGGGATGCCCATACCTATATCCTTCAATGAAGCAAGGTGTGTGGGCAAGGTTGCCAGACGATGCTCTCTTCCCAGTAAACTCATCAAGTCAATTAAAAACCATTTTTTCAACACCTATTCTGTGCCAGGCCCTTGGGATACAAGAATAAAGAATGAAACAATCCCTGCCTGCAAGGAGCTTATATTCTACTTAGAGAGACAAAAAAGGTACCTGGGAAAGTATACACAGAAGAAATATAAGGAGAATAAATACAAATATATCCAAAGAAGAGCTAGACAAAGGAGTAAAGGGAAATCAAGGCATTCTCCTGACCAACCCTTTACCATATTTATTGTTGCTCAGTAGATTTGTGACTCCATTTAGGATTTTCTTGGCAAATACTTCTCCAGCTCATTTTACAGATGAGGAAACTGAGGCAGGGTGAAGTGATTTGTCCAAGGTCACACAGCTAATAAGTTTCTGAGGCCAGTCAGGTCTTTCCTGACTCCAGGCCTGGCACTCTATCCATTCTAGCGCCACCTAGCTCTATTCAGAATACTTTACAATACTTCCCTGTTAATATATGAAGTCATCTCCATCCCAGCCCCTACAATAAAACATAAACTTCTTGAGGACAGGGACTGTTTCACTCAGGTCTTTGAATGCTCTTTGGATCCAGAACAGAACCTGGCACTTAGCTGGTGCTTAATAAATGTTCCCTGAGCTTAATCAGAGAATTGGAGTATTTAGAGTTGGAAGGTACCTTCAACATCACTGAGTCCAAACCCCTCATCTCTCCTACATGAGGAAACTGAGGCCCAAGGAAGAAGGTAACTTGCTCAAGGTTACACAGATAGAGATTGAGCAGGGATCCTGACTTGTGAGTCCAAATGCAAGGCTCTTGCCACTATAATTTTGGGGAAACCCTGGTCTAGAGTCTTTCCCAGGGAAAGAGCAGGCCCAGGAATTCAGCTGGAGAGCTTGCTTGCTATCTGTTTGGGGGGCAACCTAGTAATATGCTAGCTGGCAAGTAGGGTGGGGCTACACTTTGGAACACCTTGAATGCCAGGCTGAGAGATCTTCATTTATTGTAGTAGCTTGGTATAGGGGGAAATCATACTGGGTTTAGAGTCAGAAGACCTGGATTGGAATCTTTACTCTGCTGGGTGGGGGTGGGGAGCAGCTGGTAGTAATTGAAGGTTTCAGAACAAGTGAGTAGCCTTGACCAGAACTATACAAAGGAAATCGAGGTGCTAAAATGCATGCTGGTTGTGTGCCCAGTGACTGAAATTCCCTAGTCTCTGCTAGTGGGTCAGTCAGGAGGGCCTGCCCTATCTAGGTTCCAGCTATGACTCAGTCCTTTCCCTACAAGGCTTATAGCAGGAGGAGACAGGTTTCAGAAGACTAGAAAATTGAGTGGTCTCTCCCAGGCCTACGGTATGATGGGGATTGATCCAAAGTTGCCTAATTCCCTCAGTTAAGATCAGGACTGATTATACTGGAAGGCATGAAGGGAATAACAGCTCCCTTTTCTAGGCAGTTTTCAGGCTTATGATAACCCTGGGAAGGTATTATTTGTCCCCGATTTTACAGAAAAGGAAAACAAGCATTTATTAAGCATTTACTGCATGCTGGACACTGTGCTGTTTTATAAACATTATTTCATTTGTTCTTCACAATAGGCCTGAGAAATAGATGTTGTTATCATCTCCATTAGACAGATGAGGAAACTGAGGCAGACCAAGGTAAAGTGACTTGCCCAGAGTCTCACAACTAGAAAATAAGGCCAGATTAAAATTCAGGCCTTCCTGACTCCAGGCCCAGCACTCTATCCATTGCACCACCTAGCCACCTCTAGAAAGGGGAAGTTACTTGCTCACAGTCCTACATAACTAGGAAAGACCAGACCTGAGGACACAGATCCCAAGCTTCCAACTTTCACTGGCCCTGCCATAACCTAGTGAAAAAAATTTGGTTTTAGCCCTGCTCTCTGTCTTATAACCACAAGACCCTAGACAGGTCACCTCCATACTCTGAGGCATAGTATCCTCTTCAAATTAGGAATAAACCTCATAAAAATTCAAGCTTCAATGATCCAAGGGGTATGTCTTTCTGCTTCAAGTGTGTTTCTTGTAAACAACATATTGTTGGATTCTGCTTTCTATTCTGTTTTCTGGATGAGCTCATCCCATTCCCATTCAAGTTATGATTGCTACATATTTCTCCATCCCATTTGCTTCTGTTTCTTTGTCACTGTTTTTATCCTACTCCTCCTCAAAAGTGTATTTTACTTCTAACCACTGCCTCCCTTAATCCACCCTCTCTTTTATCATCCTCCCTCCACCTTCTCTTATCCCTTTTCCTTTCTATTTCCTTACTGGGTAAATTACATCCCTACACAACTGAGTGTGTAGATATACCGTTCCCTCTTTGAACCAATGCCAATGAAAATGAGGTTCAACCATTGCCTGCCACTCCCTCATCCCCATTTCACTGCCATCATAAAAAATTCTTCCTTATGCATCTCTTTTATGAGAGAAAATATAGCCCATTTCTACCTCTCCCTTTCCCCTTCGCCCAGTGCACCCCTCTTCCTTATCCCTTAATTTGTTTGTGGAGGCCATTACAACATAATTGGCTAACACCTACATCCTCTGTCTATGTAAATTCCCTTGAACTCCCCTAATAATGACAAAGTTCTTAGGAGTAACATGTGTCTTCTCCCCATAAAGGTATGCAGTTTCACTTTATTGAGTCCCTTATGACTACTCTTTCATAATTATCTATTTATACTTCTCTTAAGTCTTGTGTTTGAATGTCAAACTTTCTATTCATCTCTGGTCTTTCCATAAAAATGCTTGAGTGTCCTCTATTCACTAAATGTTCAATTCCCACTCACCCCCCCCATCCCAGGATTATATTCAGTTTTGCCAGGCAGTTTGTTCATAGTTGTAATCCTAGGTCCTTTGCCTTCTAGAATATCGTATTACAAGCCCTCTACTCCTTTAATGTAGAAGTTGGTAAATCTTGTGTGATAATGCCTGTGGCTCTGCAATACTTGAACTGTTTCTTTCTAGATAGTTGGAGTCTTGGACCCTAGTTTAAAAAGGTCAAGGTCTCCCACTGCATCCTTGACCATCTCCAGTTGTCCTGATCGACGTCTGGCCACTGCACCCAGATGGCTTCGGAGGAGAAAGTGAAGTTGGTGACTTTGTATAGCCCTCCCTCACTCAAATCCAATTCACTTGCATGACATGACATTACCTTACTGATATCAAGGTCATCTTGGAGAATGAAGGGTAAACAACTACAACCTCTGTGAGTAATATCTCTTTTGCATATGAGGCACAATGATGATCACAGTAAATATTTCTATTGTTTTTACTGAGGCCCAAGGACAGGAAGTCACTTGTTCAAGGTGCACTGCTTGAACCTATACAGAATTGTATGCTGTCATGGGGAGGGAGGGGGGTAGGGGAAGGAAGGTGTGGGGGGATAAAATCTTAATTTTAAGGAAGTGATTGTAGAACATTTATAAATAAATAAAATAAATAAAAAAAATAAAAATAAAAAAATATATATAAAAAAAGAAAACTAATCATGTGAACTGGGATCAAGAAAGGCCATATAGATCACAGAACACTCTGAGAAACTACAACAATAATAAAAGATATCTCACTGTCAAAAAAAAAAAAAAGAAGTGGGATTTAAACCCAGGTCTTGATGACTCCAAGGTCAGTATTCTATCCACTACACTGTTTCCTCTACATGAAAAGACTCATTATAAACATTAAAGGAATGTGCGCAAAGAATGCTGACTACATCATTCACCCTAACAATTCATGGAGAATCTGGCCAAGAAGCAGAGCATCTCAATGTTGTTGGAAGACAAAATCCAGGTAGCACAGTGGTTAGATGCTGGGCCTAGGAGTGGGAGGACCTGAGTTCAAATCTGGCCTCAGACTTAGTTGTGTGACTTAAATCACTTAACCTCTGTCTGCTTAAGTTTCTTTATCTGTAAAATGGGGATCATAATAGCACCTACTTCCTAGAGTTGTTGTGAGGATCAGTAAAGCACTTAAAGTACTATAGAAATGAGGAACACAATACAGCTGTCTTACAATTTATGTTTTGCATGCTTAAAACATATTTGAAATTCAGAAAAGAAAGAAGTTGTTCAGTCATTCAGCTGTGTCTGACTCTTCATGATCCCATGGACCATAGTGCACTGGGCCCTTCTATCCTTCACTATCCGTTGATGTCATATTCATTGTTAAAAATCTCTCTTAATCACAGATTCTTGGGACCTTTGAAGATGTAAGGTGTATTTGTTGCAGAGGGGATTCTTTGTTGAGTCCAGGTTGGATTAGATGGCCCTTGAGACCCCTTGCAACTAGGAGCTTCCCTGACCCTTTTTTGATTCCAGCCTTCTTGTCAAATTTCTCCATTTTTCTAAATGGAAATTCCATGAATTCCCTCATTCCCCCCCCCCTTCCCCCAGGCCACTCCTCCCATCATTCTTATCCTTCCTTCTCACTGCTACTCTCCCAGTGGCTACATTTCACCCTCCTTTCATCGGATATCCTTTGGCATCATAGCCTTGGCATCATGATCCTTCTCAGATGGGAAGCCCTTCTACAGGGAAACTGGTTAGCTTGGAACCTTATGTACCCATTAGAGATATAGTCATGTTCAAAGATGCACAGATTGGGTTTGTTCTTTTTGAAAGATTTCTTTGTCAAGTTTGTAACATTTGGTAAGTTTTTATGATGGTCTCAAGAATTAAATGAGTGCAACTGGGTTCATGATTAACTCATTTGGTTTTATTTCTTTTTGATAAGGTTGCACAGAGTTCTTTTATATAAATATGATATTTCTGGAACTTTTCCCAATAGCAAAAGTATTTTGGGAGAGATGACAGAGCAAAAAATGGGAGGAACACTTAAAGAAACAAGGTCCTGAAGGAGCTAAGATGGGATGGGATCAGTGGCAAAAGTATAGGGTTTGGTCTTGACAAGAAGAGCTACCTCTTTGCTAGACACTGGGCCAAAGGAAGAAAGAATCCAGAATGGTTACAGAAGGGTTCTGAGAGATCAAATAAAATCTTAGGCCTAGGTTGAAATAACCAACATCGAAAGATCAAGATGGAGGAGATGTGATGGTGTTGGTCAATTATTTCAATCATGTCTGACTTTTTATGATCTCATTTGGGTCATGGCAGAGATACTGGGGTGGTTTAGCCTTTTCCTTCTCTAACTCATTTGATATATGAGAAAACTGAACCAAACAAGGTGAAGTGACCTGCCCAAGGTCACATAGCTAGTAAGTGTCTAAAGCCAAAGTGGAACTCAGGAAGAGGAGTCTTTCTGATTCCAGGTCTGGAGCCCTGTCCACTGCACCACCCAGCATGTACCTTTTTTAAAAACTACTAAGTTTTATGTGAACCAAACAAAATTCTTTATTATTCTCCTCTTCTGGACTTCTCTATTATAGTCTGCCCAGTCAACCAAGTTCAAACCTCAGTGCCACTCTTAGCTCCCCAATCTCACTCAGACCACATATCTAATCTATTGCCAAATCTCATTCCTCCCTCAAAACATCTTTTCAATACAGTATGTTCCCTTATATCCACTCATCCTACTTCAGGCCTTAATTTCCTCTTGTCTAGACTGTTATAATAACCTAACTGGTCTCCCTATGTCAAACGTGTCCCTTCTCCAATCCATTTTACACTTCAATGTCAAGATGCCTTTTCTAAAGGTGGATGTCTACCAGTGTCAACCCTCTGCCTCTGAATCCTTGGTAGCTCCCTATTGTCCTTAGGGGAAAATGCAAATGTCTCAGTTGAGTGGCTAAAGGTCCTTGTAGGCCAGCTCCCACTTGCCTTCCCAGACACTCCCATTTCAGCTATACTGGCCCACTTGATGTTGTGCCTATGCCCATGTTGTCCCCTAAACCAGGAATGTATGATGTACTCCCCCTTTACCTGGGCCTCTTAGGAACTGGAACTCATGCTCTCTAGAGGAAGCCTTTCTGGACCTCCTAGGTACTAGGGTTCTCTTCCTCAAATAACTTTGCATTTACTTCTCTGTTCAAATGCCATACCCCCAGCAGAATGTAAAGTCCCTGTAGTCAGGTAGTATTTGGGGGTTTCGTTATACAGTTCCCACAACAGGCAGCTCATTGGGCCACTTGCTTGGACATCTCTTGGATCTCCAGGTTGGTGGTTTATTGGAAAGCAGACTGGATTGGTAATTAGAAGAACTAAGTCTGTATCTTCTAGTACTTGTATGACCTTGATCAAGCCAAGTTTCTTCCTCAGGAAAATGAGGGAGAGTGGAATAGATGAACAACAAGGTTTATTCTGGCTCTAACACTGAGAGTTCCTTGATGCTGCTCAGTAAAGGTAGTCTATAGAATCATAAAAGTTAAGAGTTGGAAAGTGCCAACCCTCTCATTTTATAGAGGAGGAAACTGGGACTCAGGGAGGAGAAGAGAATCACACAAGTAGGCCCTCTGCTGCCCCATGAAATATACAGAATGGCTTGCGTTTTTCTCCCACTTTACGATGAGCACTATTGTCCAATGATGTCTCTATTTTCTGCAGTGTCAGCTCGGCCCCACCTCCTGGAATGGCACCCAAAAACAAAGAACTTCAGGAGACTAGTTCTCCCTGCCAATAGCCTGGCATTCTGAGACCCCAGCCCCTGAAGTGGCATAAGCTCTCCACACCTGGAAAAATGTAGCCAGAACAGAAAGGACAATCAGAAGGGTTCTCTGACAAAATGGCAGCTATGGAGGCATGGTGGTGCTGTCTAATTTAGCTGGTGGCACTGGCATCAAACCTCTGCCTTCTGAGATTGTATTGCACCCCCTACATACCCCCTATACAGAAGCACCTTAAGGGATGAGTTCCCTGCACAGGCCAAGAAAGGAAGAAGGATGGTGTTGTAGAAATCAATCAACAAGCATGTATTAAATACCTACTATGTGTCAGAAACTTGTGCTGGGAACAAACAAAAAAGTAAAAATCCCTCCCCTCAAGGAGTTTATACTCTATTGGGAAAGTGGAAATAGCAATGGTTTTGGAGTTGGAGGACATGGATTCATATCCTGACTCCGATGCTTACTACCTGTGTGATCTTGGACAAGTCATTTACCCTCCCTGGGTCTCAGTTTCCTCAACTGCATAATGAAGAGGTCAGACAAGATGTCTTCCAAGATGCTTTCCAACTCGAAATCTACAATCCCATGGTTCTGTGTATTCACTGACACCTGGGGGAAGCAGGAAAGGTCTCTTGTAAGCTGGAGCTAAACTTTGAAGGAAGCAAGGGGATTCTAAGAGGTGTAGGCTGGCACATCACCAAGCATGTGCTAGGCCCTGTGCTAAGTGTGGAGGATACAAAGAAAGGCAAAAGACAGGGAGATAACAAGCAAATAACTGTACAAATAAGATATAGACAGGACAATTTGGAATTAACAGGGGGAAGGGGCAGCTAGGTGGCACAGGGCTCCAGGCCTGGAGTCAGGAAGACTCATCTGAGTTCAAATTTGGCCTCAGACACTGACTAGCTGTGTGACCCTGGGCAAGTCATTGCACCCTGTTTGCCTCAGTTTCCTCATCTGTCAAATGAGCTGGAGAAGGAAATGGTGAACCACTCTAACATCTTTGCCAGGAAAAACCCCAAATGGGGGTCACGGAATCAGACACAACTGAACCTACTCAACAACAACAACAACAACAAGGGAAAGGCACTAGAATTAAGAGAGATTGGGAAAGACTTCCTATAGAAGGTGAGATTTTAACTGGGATATGAAGAAAGCCAAGGAAGTCAGAAGGCAGAAGTGAGGAGGGAGAGAGTATTCCAGACATGAGAGATGACGTGTCCTGAGTAAGGAACAGCCAGAATCCAGTGTCACTAGATCACAAAGTAGTGGAGAGGAAGAAGGTGTAAAGAGTCTGGAAAGGTAGAAGGGTCCAGATTCTGAAGGAAGTTGAATGCCAAAGAGGATTTCATATTGGATTCTGAAGGTACAAGGGAGGCATTAAATTTATTGATTATTTCTCCAGCTGCGGGGAATGGTGACATGATCAAACCTTTGCTTTAGGAAGATCAATTAGATAGCTATGAAGAGAATAGATTGGAGTGAAGAAAGACTTGAGATAAGGAAGCTAACCAGAAGGCTATTGCAATAGTCTAGGTGAAAGGTGGTGAAAAAATACTTTCCACGTATAGAAGACAGACCATGAAAATTTATGGAGATGGGAGATAGAACACTGTGTATGAGAAACAGCAAGCAGGTTTGTTTGGCAGATGGGAGATAGAATATTGTATATGACAAACAACAAGCAGGTTGGTTTGGCTGAAGGGTAGAGTTCTTGAAGGAGGGTAACGTGTAAATAAGCCTTGAAAGGCTGGAGTCAGGTTTGTCTTTATATGTCTAAGGAGTGGGTTTTTTAATTAGAAGCAATTGGGAGTCACCGAAACTGCTTGAGCATGGGAGTGACTTGACAGCCTGTGCTTTTGGATATCACTTTGGCAACTGCATGGAAGATGGACTGGATAGAGAAGAAACTAGGGACAAGGAAATCAGTAAGGATGGTGCAATAGTCTAGGCAAAAGGTGATAAGGTTTTGAATCTTATCAGGGTTCTGGTCACCATGGAAAGAAAATGTCAGAAGCTAGAAATGTAATGGAGTTAAGAGTCAACAAAATTTGGAAACTGATTGGATATGAGGGGGGTTTGTAATCAAGATCTCCATGACAAGCTTGTGAACCCAGGTGACCGGAAGGATGATTGTACCCTTGACAGAAATAGGGAAGTTCAGAAGTGATTGAGTTCAATTAGGGATATGTTGAGTTCAGAGATGCTTTGGGGATATCCAGTTTGAAATGTCCAACAGGTGGTGTAAGTGTGGAGCTTGGGAGAAGGAGCAGGCCTGGATATAAAAATCTAGAAGTCATTTGCACAGTGATGGTAATTGAACCTATGGGAGCTAATGAAGTCACCAAGAGTGAACAGTGCCAAATGCTACAAAGAGGTCAAAAAAGATGAAGACTGAGAAAAGGGTTTGGCAGTTAGGAGATAACCAGTTACTTTGGAGAGGGTCATTTCTGTTGAATGATGAAAGGGCATTTGGTTTAAAATCCAGGGATCTCACTTCAAATCCTATCAGGTCCATCACTTATTAGCTGGGCAAGCTTGAACTAGGGCAGAGGTGGGGAACTCTCTGGAAAGAACTCCCCTGCCTCTGGACTCTATGGAAGGCCCAAAAGGTAACAAGTCTGCCATCTGTCACAGAACTTTAAAGCAAGAAAGGACCTTCGGAGTTTCTTGCCTAAGGTCAGCCCACACTGATCCTGAAGGCTCCATCTTTGGTTTTTGTAGTCATACTGTGTGCCAGGATGGGGAACCTGTGACCTCTAGGCCACCTGTGGTGCTCTAGTTCCTCAAGTGTGGCCCTCTGAGTTCCATTTTGATACAATAAAGCCTCTTATTAAGGACATTTGTTCTTTGAAGTTTAGATTCGGTCAAAGGGCCACACTTGAGGGCCTAGAGGGCTGCAGGTAGCCTCAAGGCTGCAGGTTCTCCACCCCTGCCCTAAAGGTTCTCCAGTTCCTTCTAGTATGAATATTCTTTGGTTCTAATCATAATACATGATCCTTGACTTTAAGGAGCATAAAGAAGCAGCTATAATTCAATGTAGTCTGCTAATGGCATCAACAGGTTACAGAAAGTGCTGTGTTTGGCTGGGAGGACTCACGGGGACTAGAGGCAAGGAGCTAGGAAAGGAAGGGGGAGGTAGCACTGGAGCTAGGTGCTAAAGGATGGACTGGAGGAGATGGGACGGCAGAGGCTCTGTTCCTGTTGTACTTTTCAATCCTGTGAAGTAGGGCGCAAATGGTCAAATAGGTGTTTGCTGTGATCTGAGGCCTTTCCCTACCCTCTAACTTGGTTTCCTCATCCGTCTATCGAGGACATTAGCCTAGATGATTTTTAAAGTACCTTCTGCCTCTAAATCCTAAGAGGTATTTGTTAAAGAAACCAACCACGCCTTTATAAATCAGGAGTAATCTAACCAGAACACAGCACTGCCCAAACATGGTGTCAAGGTCATTCTGAAACCCATCTGTTTTATTAAGGCCCACTTAGCAGACATTATCTCAAAGTGAAATGTATGCCTAGCCTAAGGAGGGGAAAGATGGGCTGGTTTTTGAGGAGCATGCTGATCACAGAGTTAGACTTCAGGATCTCACGTGATTGTACCAGCTCTTTCCAATGGGGAGATCTCCACCCTGTTCCTCCTTTCTGGTGCAGTAACAAATAACTCTCAGGAAATGACTGCTCTGAGGAGTCACATCAGCCCAGGGGTAAAGTATTCTAGTATCTTGCAATCAAATACACTCAACATCCCTTCCAGCTCCAGTTGTGACTCAGTGCCTAGAACAGATCAAAGGTCCTTGTTATTCTTAAAGACTCAAGCCAATGGTAACAGCTTTCAGGCCTGGGCTTCTTCGGGGTCGGGGGAGAGGTTCAATGGAAAAACAAATTGGCCTTCTTTTCTGCCAGCACAAAACTGAGATATTGATTGAAATAACTGTGACAGAGACACTTAGTAGAGGGAGAGGATCTGGACAGGGCTGGAATTTAGGCTACCTGTAGAATGTCATTACAGAATGTTTACTAGACCTCCATGGAAGGAGGCTCTGTTTAGAAGTAAATGTGTACAACACATTGTGCTGAGGGTGTGCAGGGGCTAGGCTCGCTTCCTCCAAAATAGAATGTGAATGGAATTAAATGCTCTATTTCCACAAAGTTTCCACTATGTGCTGCAGCCACCCCCCCATCCCTAATCCCCAAACCAACTGGGAGTGGGAAGAAGGGCTCCTGATAAACGGTGTCCATAGCACCCAAAGCTTATAAATCTCTATCAACAGGTTGGCATTAACCAAGCTGTGGTTACATTAGACTCACTGTGTACATGGAACACTGGTGCTGGAAGAGCCTTTAGAATACTAGTTCAGTTCAATTTCCAAAGATGCTGGGAAACCCTAACTACTGGGTCATTCATTCAGTTTGCTGTGTCTTTCACATTGCTGATGGGTTAAAAAAAGTCCAGATGATGATTTATTTTCCTAATATTGTTTTAACATGTTCAGTCAGGTTGAGTGGTAAGTCAAGTAGATGCTGTTAATCCTTGACTTCATACACCCACTGTGGAGCACCAGGCTCTCTAGAAGAGCAGATTTCCCCTTCTTTCAATAAAGCACTAGCATGTGAGTCTTATGTTGAACTAGGTCTAGTTACACCTGGTTACTTGTCTTCCTTTTTCAATTCCACAGTGAAGAGGTAGTGTTCTGGGTCAAGAGCAAAGTCATCTGAAATCACCTCCCTTCTTGGAGGAGTTTCAAAGCACATACACAACTCAAAGTACCTAAGAGCCAATATCAGGCAGTAATCTGTCACAGACTCACAGGGGATTGATGATGAGCCAAAATAAAGCTGGAGAAGAGTGCCTCAAGTATCTACTTTGTAAGGATTAGTACAGAGGGGAGGAAAAGAAGCCCTCCCCAAAAGACATTAAAATGACTCTCATTGGTTTGCACTTGACTTTAATTTTGCAATCCTGAGATAATCAATTTTACATCTGACAAATGAAGAAAGACAAAAGCAGCACTGAAAGTTTCAAAAAAAGCATGTTTCTTCAGTTTTGGCACAGCTATATAAGAAGAGTTCTTCTGGGAGGGAAGGGTTACTACATTCTACAGGAGGGAAAAAGAGCATTTGACAGATTACATAACATTTGAAGATCCAGGAGAATTCTTGGTTTGGTTCGAAACGATTATTATTCTCCCCTGGTAAAGCTGTTCCAACAAGAGTCCTCTGCCACAAAAGGAAAAGAGCGGGCAGTTCAACCAAGTGCCTTGTGAAATGGCTCCTCTCTGGCCTTGCTCTTCGTCAGTGTTCCAGGAAACACGTTGGAATCCTCTGATGCCTCTTGTCTGGCAAATAACTAGGAGTGCCAATTGAGCTTGGAGATTACACTTCATTGAAAATGTTGATAACTAGTTCAAAAGTTTCATTTAGTTGAAAACACTGCATGAATTATTGGGGAGGTGACAAATAAAATCAAGTTTGAAATATTTTTTTACCAAATAAACGAAAAAGATGAGAACACAAATAACACTTGAGATATTATTGCTTGAAGTTGCTGTTTATATTAAGTTCCCAAGCTGAACTGACCTTAGTTGAAGATATTTGGGAATTCAAAGTCCCATGCTGGAGCAAAACAGCATAGCATTCTCACCATCTGCAGTACTTTGTACATACACTAAATGAAGTTCATTTAATTATTTCTGACTCGAGCAGAAGCAAATGCTAACCTGAAGCTGCAATATATCCCCAGCGCAGCAAAAACAGACCATAAGTTTGCCATGTGAGACAACACTTACAACCTGCAGAAAGAGGGAGACAACTCCCTTTAAAATCGAAGGGCATTTCTGTCATCAAACCAAGTCTAATAAGAAGGGAAAGGATAATATGGACACAGAAGGGTATGTGAAATCTAATCTTCCAGGGGAACTCCCAAACCACAAGTGTTTGTCTAACAGGTAGAAAGCCACAGAAATAGAGAACCTAAGAACTACTCTAAGCTAAGCTGTGGTATTCATCTGTGGTTCAACTAATAAACCAAAGCTGGATCTAAAGGAATCACTTTCAAAATATGCACAACAGTGTGCATGTCTGTTAGCAGTCATCCAGAACACTAATGTATGAAATGAGCCTCAACTCCCCTGTGAGGTAGGTCCAAATTTATTATCCTACAAGGACATGAGGTACAGAGGAATTAAGCCACTTGCTGGAGAGAATTCAGCAGAGCCCTGAACTGGGCCAGGAATGACTTGCATTTGGATTTCCAAACCACTTGACTTTCCATGTCTCTGCAGCATCCATCCCATTCCCACAGATCTGCAGGGTGTGACTCTTTGAAAAAGTGAGCCAGATGCCAAGATGTGAAATTCTTACCCTTTAAAATGTCAAAATGGGGCTTCCCTCCCACCTCCATCTGCCCCTGTCATCATAGTTAGGATTCTTGCCTGGATAGCAATTGGCAGCTGTGCAATCAGATCCCAAAGACTCAAGGAGCCAGAGTCCCTCAGGGCCTTAGCCTCTCCCTGGTGATGAGGCCCCTCCAGAAGAGGTATTAGTGCTTACCACTAGGGAGGAGCCTAGGCTAAGGGGGAGGGAAGTAAGGGGATGGAGAGAAACTTTGACTTCCTTGGGTCTTGGGGATCTAAATGTGCAGTAGTCACTGTAACTTAGTTGATCACCAAATATCCATCTACTCAGTGGCTACTAAGAGGGAGGCATTGAGAATTTAAGCCATGGGTGGTAGAATTAGGGAGGACCTCGGTGGTGGTAGTGGTTGTTACTGTTCTTCCTCTAGGCTAAGAATTCAGTACGAAATGTTCCACTCTCAAACTTCCCATGATCTGGGGGACTGGAACTAACAAAACAGAATACGCATGCTCAGAGTCAGGAGGCAGAAAACTAGAGAGAGAAATCTAAAAACTTCCTTCCCTTTCATTTGCAGAGCACAGATCCCAACCAGTTGCTCCCTTCTCTGTGGACATGAAGCCTTACAATCCATCCAAACTGTGCAGTCGTTGATAAAGGCCAAAAGGCACATCCTTGCCAGGCTATCAGAGGCCCTCCCTCAGGCAAGTTTCATATCTGAAACTTAAATGAATTTAAAAAATAGCCCATGGGTCAAAGTGGTCCAATTAACCAGCTGGGAGTAAAATTCTGCCTCCCTGACCTGGCCTAGGCAGGTTAATACAGTAAAATCTCAAGACAACATGCTTTTATTATTTTAAGCTCAAGTAGCGAGGGCTACTCTTTTTAAAGTTTTTTTTTCACTTGTAAACAAAATAAAAGTGTTAAGGACCAAGAAAAATAAAAACTATTTTCAGAAACTTACAAATCCGATGTTAAAAACAAACAAACAAAAAAAGGATTTCAAATATGGCTCAGCAGAAATGGTAAAGATTGCTGATCAACTAACAACTAACAACGGTGGGAGTTATTGCTTGAAGATGGGTGATGTGTCCACAAGTGACTTGTCAGAGGTCACTCATACAAGGCTCGATTTCCCAGGGCTTCTCTTTCTTCTGATGGGAACTAGAATGCCATATTTCCATGCTCAAGAATTAGCCTGAACACTGGTTTATGGGGCAACAATGAAATGAAACTCCCTTGAGTGGAAGGCAAATATTAGTGAACTGCCAATATTTTCTGACACTAATATTCACTATATGATTGAATTTTCCCCTCAAAAAAACATCTCAAAGAACAGACTTTAAACAAGAAAAGAATAATCTAGTCAGCTGGTTTATAGCTATCTGAGGTGAGTGATTTTTTTAGCCTATTTATATATAAGTCCTATTGACCAATTCATTTTGCTTCTTCCCCTGCCCCCAACTTTAGCCTAATATCTTTATCCAAGATAGACAAGGCACTTCTCCAACAACACCTTTAATATCTCTGCTAGCAGTCTCTTATGGTTGCAATCCTAACCTAGCACAGGGAGGGGAAGATAGGAGAAACAAAGCACCCCTGACTCCTGAGCCCTGACCAGGAGAACTGTAACAGCTGAATGAATAAACGCTTGACTGTTTTGGTTAGCAGAACCATATAGATGGTTTTTCTTCTACAAAAAGTAAAACATAACCAGGTGTACCAAAGAGTCCACCCAAGGCTGGGGGAGGGAGGGATGGGCAAGGACATCCATCCATCCTACCCTTGCTGTCCATGAAGACATGAGTCTCATTGAGTAGAGAAGCACACATAGTGTGTAGGCTCAAGTTCTGTTACAAAGTAGGGAACGGGGTGTCCAAGGAAGAAAGGAAGAGAAGTTTATGAAAGAAAGAAATGTGATAGAAAGGCAAGAAGAGAAGGTAGGAAAGATGAGCTTGAGGAAAGACAAATATCATGCAGCCTCTTGGCCAAACCAAACATTACTTTGTCCTTTCTCCTCATACTGTTTTGTGAAAAGAGCAGGCAGTTCCTTTGGAATTCCCTCAATCTGGCCCCACATTTCACAAAACATTTGACAAACCCAAAGGATAGATACTGGTAGAATCAATGAGAACTGAGTTCCAACTCAGTCTGGAGGAGCAACGGGCAGCCATAGCACTCTGGTGTCATCAATCAATAAGCCATCATGACAATGTCATTGAAAAGAAAACAAAATCCCCCAAATGGTCAACTGCATCTAACTTTTTGACTGACTCTTCTAAAGAAAGATCATTTTAAAAGATAAGCAAACACGAACATAAGAGAAAGAAAACAAAAACTGGGAGGGTAGTGTCTGGATAACTTAAGAAAATGAGATAAGCCCATGAGTCAATTCTAACATAATGAACAGCAGCATTAGAAATACTTTGATAAATCTATCAAAGTTCTTTTTTACAATTAACTCTATATGCTAGTACAAGACTGCACCCCGCACTCCCCCTTTCCTTGTAACAAGTTTCCCTCACTCGGGTTATCTACACTGATGTGTTTCATGTTTCATGGAAACAATTCCCAACTTGCTGTCATTCTTCAGACAAACCAAGGGGGGAGAGGTTTTATAAAAAATGACAGCCAAAGGGACTTACCAAATTTCAATTCCTCAAGGAAAATGAGAATTGTGGGGGTAACACTCAACACCTATTAATATTATATTAATTAATAAAATATATTAATTAATATCATATTAATGAGAATCAGACACTTCACACACAGCCTGGAAACCAATTTTTGGTATTCAAATGTCACAGTCCAAAAAAAGCGTCATTTGGATGATGCTGGTTGGAAATGAAACCACAGATAAAATTTCCCCTAACCTCCATAGGGAAACAAAACATGTTAGGTGAATTTTCAGAGGTGTTCACCTTACTATCTTGGCAAATGAACCTCTGATTTTGCAATAGGCAAACATGTAGTTATTATTAGCAGGCACACATAAGTATATTTTTTGTTTTGCTTTTTGCTTTTTTGAGGGGGGAGGTAAGAGAATAGAGCTGAAAAGCAAGAGGGTGAACAAAATATACAACAGCTGGATGCAAAAATCTTGGCCTTTGAGGGTATCTAATAGAAAGTGTGCCAAAAGGGCTCCTGATGGCCATTATGAACCTCATGGACCAAATATTGCTGTTCAATTCTAGATGTTCATTCCTTATCACTGTGCATCTCCCTATGCAACTCTATTAACTTGATCTGGGCCTCCCAATTTTTTCATTTTTAAATTTCAGAAGAGTTAGGGAACAGGTTCCTTCCTCTCATACTTAACAGTGACCCAAGTACAGCTCAACAAGGTACCCTGACAAGGAGAATGCAGAAGCTACAAAAAGTTCCAGCTAAATATAATGCCTTGAATCACTGCTATTATCCAGATGTTGAAAACTATTTTCTAATTTCTCGTTTGAGACAGTTTGAAAAATTGCCCTTAAACAAGGATTTGGAACAGCTACTGCCTAATCTTAAAACTGTAGCTTCTCCATTTGAGGCTAAACAGAGCACCCAAAGTCCAAAGAGGAGTGGTCAGTGGCTGACAATGGTGTCTTCCCAACTCCCTGAGACACTGGTATGAGACACCGTACATATAGGGAAGGGCTCGGGATTTTGTTTTCTTCTTTTCATGGTAGGGGAAAGGCGGGGGGGAGGGGAGGGAGGGAAGAAGGGATAGAGAGACAAACAGAGAGAAACAGAGGGAGAGAGGGGCGTGGCTGAGGTCATTTGAGGAAGGGTAATTTGTGTGGGAAAAAAAGCAAGCTAGAAGGGGCTGCAAAATGTCCTTGATGTCACAGGTGTGTGTGTGTGTGTGTGTGTGTGTGTGTGTGTATCTGTGTGTGTGTTTAAACAGGTAGTTCAACCTTTCCCAACTAAGGATTTTGTTTCAGGAACAGCGCAGAACATCAGTTCAGTTATACATCTTAAGTCTACTTGTTACAGCAGACAACTTAGATTGACAGCTGAACAATTCCAAGACAATTCATTATGGCTTGACCATAAGCTGGCATATACATGTCTGTACAATCAAGAGGATGCTTCCAATTGTCTTTCATAGTTTACAAATCTCTGCAGACTCATTGGCAACACAGTAAAAGCAGTTTTACATTCTGGAAACATGGCATATCACAGTTTAGATTAAGCAAGGAGGGAATATTTACAAGTCCTAAGTTAGGGCTTAAGGAGCTGACTCACTAACATAGGTGATGATTTTGCAAAGTGCAGGACCAAACCAGTACTACTGATTGCATGCCCTTTGCAAGCAGGGTAGAGTAAAATGAGCTCTAGTTTCCAAAAGCTTATCTGTAAGGGGTTTACCAGAACATGGTGCTTTGAAAGAATGCCGTAGACAAATGAAACATATTGAGAAAGAGACAAGGGCTATAGAAATGAAAAGGCAGCATGCTCAGAACAAGCTCTGTGTTGTAAATGAGCATTGATGCTAAATCCTTAGCAGAAACTTGTTTATGTTAAAAACTCTGAGTGCAAAACACAAACCTCATTTAACAGGGGGAAAAAATGTGCAAATTGTTTTCTTCTTAAACGAACAAAATTAACTGAGTAAGGAGACTATTCTAGCTAGCATTATAACATTCTGAACACAACAAAATAGACCATCTCCTTTCCAAAATCATCTAACAAGGCACTAAGGGTAGAAAAATGACAGGAAATGTGAAAGTGATCAGATTATGATGCTTTAGTCAGGTCGGAATATGGGATACTTTGGTAGGAATTCTATTAGGATTACCTGCAAAACAACCAAAAAAGAACATAGTGAAAAATGATTTCCATTTAAACATTCACATCTATCTTCATTTGCTGTGGGAGCATACTTTGGACTCAGCTATAAATACAATGCAAACCCAAATCAGTCTCTCACAAATGAGTTTGTCTCTAAAGAGTAAAATCAATGATCATCTCCTTAGGTTATGTGTGCTACAACAACAAGCCGAATCGTCCCCCGCCCCATCTCTCCAGACCATAGTTTCCTCACTTGTAAAATGACGGGGTGGCTGAACTGGCTGGTTTCTCTGGCCCCTCACAACTTAATCCCTCTGCACTACTGTCAGTATTGAAAGTCTTCATTGTCTAACTAGATGTTTGTTTATACTCATCAAAACAACACTTTTAACGTGATTGTTGCTCTTTTGGGGTGGAGGTGGGGGCAGGCAATACAGCAGGGCTCAATATCACCAAAAATAAAACCATGCTTTTTACAGAGAATCAGTCTTTTCTTAAATGAAGATTCAAATGGACCGATCCCATATCTGAACGGAAGTGTGACGAGGCAGTAGTACAGCCCAAGACACCCAACTAGGGAGCTGTTTATGTCACAGCCCTGATCCTAGGTGACGTCTCATCCTACAGTGAATTTTGAATTTGGGATCTTGGATGTTTTTTGGTTCAGATGGGCTCAAGGGAGAGAGAAGGAGAGATTACAGCATTCTTAAGAGCTATAAGGAATTTCAGGTACCACGTAGTACAGGGATTTTTAACCCTGTGAGTGAACTGTTTTGTTTTGTTTTTTTAATATTCTGAAAACTGCATTCCAATTTGCTTTGTAATTCCATGTGTTTTATTTTGTGCATATAAAACCTGGATTCTGAGAAGGGATCCACAGGCTTTCCCATAACAGAAAAAAAGGTTCAGAATCCTTCTAGTCCAGCACCCAGATTTTACAGAGGAAACTGGTGGGGCCCAGAGAAGTAAAATGTCCAAGGTGACAACATCCAGCAATTGCAGAAAGGGCACCCAAACCCAGGCTCTTCAGACTTCATGACTAGTGGTCCTTTTTTCTCCACCACACTTTTTATAATTCAACTTGAAAGTTCTCATAAAAATTGATTTTTATTAAAACACACACTGAAGGAAAGCAATTTGCTGTTCTGGACATAGGAAACCTAATAATCCAAATGTAGTTAAATGGTTTGTCCATCTCTACGTAACTGGCACTGGGGTTTTGAAGGCTGACCATATGTGGGGATCAGTGGTTTACAAATTAAGAACACTTAAGCCTATCTTCAAGTAAAAAACACAATTCACAATGTGTTTTCCTTTGCTTTAATCAACACTAGACAGCCAAAAGAAGACAGGGCCCCCTCCACAAAGACTCCAAATATAATCGGTATTTTTCATGCATGTTTGCCCAAGATGCTATTCCCAAATTCTGCATCAGGCCACAGAAGCTGTTACTGTCACATCAACTTCGGGAATGTTTCACAAATGGATTAAACTGGTACACCATTGTTTGCACCAACAGAGACTTTTCTAAGGCATAACAATTGGTTGTAGCTTTCAGGATAATTATGTTATTATCCATAACTCTAAAAGGGAAGACTGATGTTTACAGTAAGCAGATCAAAGTAAAAAAAATGGGGTAACCAACAATAGTATCTGCTGAATCATACATTTTAGAATGGATACCTTCAAAGTAATGGAGAAAAACCTATTTTATATATTTATATATATACATATATATATACTTACATATTCCACCATATTATTACTTTCACATTTCCGTTTACTCAACTTCCAGTGCAGACCGAGCTAGGAAAATAAAATTTGTTAAAGGTGATATCAGTTTCCTTCTGCGGAGATTTGGTCAGGCCACCTCTCTGCTCAAACTTCTTCAGGGGCTCCCTAGTGGAGGAAACCCCTGTGCCCAGCTGGCAGGATCCTCCTTAAACTGGCATTCTACCTTGCCATCCTTACCTCATTCCACTCCCCTCTTCATGCTCTCCATTCCTGCTACAATGAGTTACAAGCCATTCCACAAACAAGCCCCATACTCCATGACTCTGCAACTGTGCTCTTAACCCCAGTGACTCTACCACCCAAATAAATCACTGGATTCCTCCCCATCCATCCCAACGCAACTCAAATGCCTTCTCTCTTCTAGTCAGCTGAGAAGCACCTGTTAAGCTCTTACTATGTTCCAGGCACTGGGCTAAGCACTGAGGGCTAAGAAGGGCAAGAAACAAAGGCCCTGACCTCAAAGAACTGAGTCTGGTGGGGGAGACCATCACAAACAATCACGTACAAATAAGATAATTACAATGTGCTTAGAGAGAAGACACTAGTAGTCCGGAAAGGCCAACTTTAAAGGTGGGATCAGAGAGGCAGAAGTAAGGAGGAGACTGTTCCAGTGTGGGGGGTAGCCAGAACAAAGACACTAAGGGAAGAGACAGAATGTTCTTGAGGAAGGGCAAGAAGGCCAGTGTAGCTAGATTGTATGGTTCATAGGGCAGAAGAAAGGACAAGAAAACTGGAAAGGTAGCAAGGGATCAGATTGTGGAGGCTTTCAGTATCAAATGGAGGTAAAAGGAAGACAGTGGGATCTATTGTGGGGAGGGAATGGAGGCCACTGGAATCAAACCTATGCTTTAGGAAAATCGCTTTGGCAGCTGAGTGGACTGGAATAGAGAGAAACCTGAGGCAGGGAACACAATTATGGGGTTAGTTCAGGTGAGGTTGATGACATTCTAATGGGGGAAACAGCATGAGTAGAGAGCTTACATGGCAAGACCTATATTTTAGAAAAGCTGAGGGAAAGATGGAACTGGATGAGAATAAATATGAGGCAGGAAGACTAAAGAGAGGCTATTGAAATTGTCTAGGTATGAGGTGATGAGAGCATGCACCAATGTGACAGCTGTGTGTGTGAAGAGAATGGGACATAGAGAAGAGAAACTATGACTGCAGAAACAAGATTGAAAACAGACTGGCTATGTAGGGTAGTATCTGGTAACTCAAGACCAGAACTCATGAAAAAAAATAGGGCTAAACAGAGAGGTGGACAAAGCTGGGCCTGGAGTCAGGAAGATCGTGAGTTCAAGTCCAGCCTTAGACACTTACTAGCTCTGTGCCACCTTTCCTGTGTCATGGATCCTGTCTGGCAAACTCTAAGGACTTATTTTCAGAATAATGTATTTAAATGCACCAAGTAAAATACACAGAATTATTACAGAGGAAACCCATTATAATGAAATACTGTTATCACAATATTTCAAAAAATATGTAGTGGACAGGGTCAGCATAGATTTGCTATTTTCTCCAGTTCTACTAGCAGTATGTAAATAGAAACTAAGGTTGGAGTGATCCAATATTGGGGTTTCGGAAGCCATGATGAGCAACAAGATAAGGAAGAAAGAAATTCAAGTGCAGGGCATATTGTAAAGTGGAACTGAATTTACCAAGAGATCAAGACAGGAAAGACAGAAGAGTATCGCCAGTGCAGGGGTGACAGCCTAGGAAAGGACTGAGGAAGGAATGGCAGGAGGCCATGTTGAGGTTAAAGAGCAGAGCTAGCTCCAATAAAAGGCTAAAAGAAAGGTGAAATGATGAAGGATTAGAATCAAAGAAGGGAATTTCAGAGTTTATGAACATGGAAGCAGAATACTTGGTGGTAATGGCAACACCATCCCTGTGTGTAAATGAGGAGGCTGAGAAGAGCAGATGATGGGAATGTAGTTGACTGAGGAATGGGAAAATAAAGATGTTTGAGGATGTTGCAATATGTATGTTGAGTAGAGTGAAAGACTATGGACCAGGCACTAAACTCACTGAAGTAGGAAGGAGAAAGCCCTAGGGGCTGACACCTAGATCAGGAGAGAAATTTGGATATCAAGAACCTTAAAGGCGGTAAGGCTGCTGAATGACATTGATAGAGAGTCTGAAGTGGCAAGGGGAAGCAAGGACCCATAACCATGGGTCCCCTCATGACTGGGGTGGGGGAGGGGGAAATGGGGAGCACTGAGTGAAAATGCAATCAGTATTGTAAAGGGTGGCTAGGGATACCACATTATCAGAAGGAAGTGAGGTGTCAGTGAGTGCCATAAGATGGAAAGAGTGAGAAAGAAAAAGGTTTAAGATGAGAGCAAGTTGGTTAAGTAACAGGCATTCCACAGGGCACAGCCTCTCATCTCTACCCCCACCCCCAGCTGGCTCAGAGTTCTTGGTTCTACACTTCTCTAATGCACTTAAATAATATTAACCATTTTAGTGGTAAGGTTTTATTTCTCTACCCTAACTCCATGAGGACAGGTATTATGTCTTATCTTAAATTCTCTTTGCACCTAAAGCTCAGAAGTTTTTTCTACAAAGAATGCTTGGCAACACACCAAGAGCAGGTTTATGTTCGAGAAACCATAGGACACTACGTTTTTCATTATGCAAAGAGGCAATATTTACAAGTGGGGTGAGAGGGGACCTTAAGTAACTTAACCATTAACAAAATACATGGCAAAGCTAGTGAAGTTAAATTTCGAGTCCTTTACAAACAGGTTTGAGTAAAAATATATCTAACTACCAAAAAGTTTATGTGAATGGAACCAATAAGGGTTTACAGGAACATGATGCTTTGGGCTCAAAATCCCCTTCAACATTTCTTACCTTGTGGTATAATCTGTTATTTTCCCATTCCAACAACTTTTGAATTGACCTTCTTGTCTACAGAAGGAAGGAGAGGAAGGAAAAAAGAGTCAATAGCTTTTTAGAATATGGTTTACAAACATTTTAATCCACCTAGGAAACCTTATTTTTTCATGTTTTCTACTCATCTATAAGAATCCATTACCCCCTTCATCCCATCATCCCTTCCCCCTCCCATATGTTCTAAGTCTGAAAAATGAGAACTCCAACACAGGCTAAAATAGTTGGTGCTATTGGAAAGATCATATTTATATGAAAAAGCTCCATGCTACCTCCTCAAAAAGAAATGCATCCAAATGAGTCAATCACCAACTAAAATACACTCACTTAGTTCTTGAGACCATCATAAAAACTTAACCAAGTGTTTCAAACTGATAAAGAAATCTTTAAAAAGGAACAACCCCAAGATGATTATCTGTGCATCTTTGAACATGACTATATCTCTGATGAGTACATAAGATTCCAAGCTAACCACTTTCCCTGTAGAAGGGCTTCCCATCTGCATGATGTCAAGGCTATGATGCCAAAGGATATCCGTGGAAAGGAGGGTAAAATGCAGCCACTGGGAAACTAGCAGTAAGAGGGAAAGACTGGAATGCTGGAAGGAGTGGCCTGGGGGATGGGAGAGGGGGGAATGAGGGAATTCACGAAATTTCCATTTAGAAAAATGGAGAGATTTGGCAAGAGGGCTGGAATGAAAGGAGCCTCAGGGGCCATGTAATCCAACCTGGACTAGACAAAGAATCCCCTCTGCAACAAATACACCTTATACCTCCAAAACCCATACTGTCTCCATCATCAGCTCAGTATGGCAATTTTTCTCTCTCCTCTCTCCCTCCCTCCCCCTCTGTCTCTCTCTCTCTCTCTCACATCTTCAATCTCTCCCTATCTAATGGCTCCCTTTCCACTGCCTATAGACACGTTCAGGTCCGCATAACCTGAAAAAACTTTCAAATTTGACCCTATCGTCCCCTTAAGTTGGCCTCTCCTCCAGAACACACTCCCCACTTCCTCTTCTTCTACTCACTTTTAAACCCTAATGCTAAATGCTGCAGAGAGATCATGAAGGCTGAAGACTAAGAAAAGATTTGGCCATAAACCAGAATGTTGAAAATGCCTAAGAGCAAAGGGAGTATCCTGGTGGAAAGGGTGGACAGTGCTCTCTCTCTTCAGTCTCTTACTTTCTGGTCACCCCTTCTTAGTCAGACTTCTTTGCTAGAACACCATTGTTCTCTGGCCCACTCACTGTAGACATACCCCAAGACTCTCTTCTGGGGCCTCTTCTTTTCTTCTTCTATACCCTTTCTCTAGGTGATTTCCTAGGGTCCCGGTGGGCTCAATAACTCTTGTGTTCGTCTTTTGTTCTGAAGAAGACCATGGTATCAGAGAAATGATGACATGACTTGCAGTTGACTTCGTTTTGAGTGAGGGAAGGCTGTGCAAGGTCACCAGCCTCACTTTCTCCTCCTGAGCCATCTGGATCCAGTGACTAGATATTCATCAGGATGACTGGAAATGGCTATCGGCTCAATAATTATGCCTATTGTGGATAATTCTCAGATCTATATATTTAGTACTAGTCTCTGTCCTGAACTCCAGACTCCTATTACCAACCATCAGACAGCTACAAGTAAATGTCCTGTAAACATCTCAAACTAGATACATGTACAGACCTTCCTACTTCTGTCTACGACACCACCATCCTCCACCAAGGTTTACAACCTAAGAATCATCCTTGACTCTTCATCCCACCTCATGACCTCAACCCTACCCAATCAATTGTCATCTTAGTAATTCAACCTCCAACACATTGTTCACACCAATTCTTACCACAAGCACCCCAGTTCAGGCCTTCCTTCCTTCTCATCTGGACTGTGGCACTAGTTTCTTCACTGGTGTCCCTCCTATTAACACTCTCCCCACCCTAATCTGTCTTCCATCCATCTCCCAAAATGCTATTGCTGAGACATCTGACCCTGTCAGTACCTGACTCATGAAGCTTTGGAAATTCTTTATTGTCTCTAGCATAAACTACCAACTGCTTTTGGGGGCACTTCAAACTCTTCCCGGTTTGACTGCCAATCATTTTTCCTGACTCCAGGAGTACTGAGCCCCAGCCACACTAGCCTACCCACTCTTTCCTCTACTGGTTCTGATGGATCATGGTGCCATGCCTTCCTCTCACAAGCCTTAACTTTCTAGGTCATCCATGGCATCACTTCCTCCAGGAGGCCTTTCCTGAGGGCCCCAATGTGCCCACCAACATGACCTGGTACTGACGTGGCATCTATTTTAGACTGATTTATATGCCCTTGATCTCTAACAGAACCTAAGTTTCTTGAGGACAGGGGCTACCTCAGTTTTGTCCTTGTACCCTCCATGCTTGGCACATAGCAGATATTAATAAATATTGATTGAATGAAATCTTGAAAGAAGTATTAGCTCCCATTTCCAAATTTATTTACAGAGTTACAGATGAGCAAAGGGAGGCTTCAGGAAGTGAGGTAACTTACACCCCATGTCACCATCCCTTATGTGCCCAAGGCTTCTGCTGACTGGTGTGAAGTGGCTCTGACAACTAAAACATCCCTCAAAGTAGAGTATGTAGGGCCCTGACCCTCCAAAACCCTCTGACTGAAGCTTTATCCTGACTCAAAGTACCCTGGCTCACTTCTGCTCTGTCAGAGGAGTGCCAGAGCCAGCCAGGCACTGGGGTGAGGGTGTTACAGCCTGCTCCTGATCATCTCTTCCACCCTAAACTAGTAAGGGACTCCAACAGACAAAAACAGAAAAAGGCCACCTGTGTATGGATAGGGAAATCTCCCAGAGGCAATCTAGCTGGCAGTCAACATATGTGGGATTCAACGTTACTGCTGGCATGGAACAAAGAGCCCTGTGAGCCCGAAGGCCTGGCTTCAGATGGCAGCCATGACATTTGGCAGCCTGGTGACCTGTCTGAGGGGAAGCTAGGTGGCATCACAGTACACAGAGTGTTAGGCCTGGAGTCAGGAAGACTCATCTTCCTGAGTTCAAATCTGACCTCAAACATTTACTAGCTGTGTGACCCTTAACCCAGTTTGGTCAGTTTCCTCATCTGCCAAATGAGCCAGAGAAGGAAATGGCAAATCACTCCAGTATCTGCCACAAAAACACCAGATGGGGTCAACAAAGAGATGCGACTAAAACAACTTGAATGACAACACCCCGGGGAAGGTTATGTGGAAAGTATCTGGCTCTTGTTATGCTATATAAACACAGCTCCAGTTCTAAGTCCAGCAAAGAGACAGACACTTTATTCCTTTGGTGGCTTGACAGCTATTTATTATGTTCAGGGCAGTATGCTCAAAGCTGGGGATATCAAGATCAGTAATGAAGAGGGAGGTATTTCATGGAGTTAACCTAGGGATGGGGAGACTAGATGAGAAAGACTGGCTAAGGAAACTGGGATGACAGAAGTCTCTGGGTTTGTTTTTGGTCCAGATCTCTGCTTCATCCATGCAGGAAATTTGGGTATGGAAATTCCCTCCACTGGCACAGATGAGCAATTCCCTTATAAGTCAGGCAACTGCCAGGAGCATGGAGAATGAAGGGACCCGTCACCTAAGGAATAGATGGCAGAGACAGGAGCTGGTCTCATGGGCCATGGGTCCCCCTCCCATTCCCAAGTCTGGCCTTCTTTCTCTTCTTCACTTGTGATGCTTCATCCGGCTTTGCCATGTATTACCTCCCTCTCTCCTTACTGCAGGCTCATTAAGTCCTTCCCTATCTTTCTTTAAGGTGCTGCTTAGGTACCACCTTCTAAATGAAGTCACTGCTGAGCTTTCCAACTCCAGCATCTTCTCTCCCAAACTGCCTTGTATTCAAATACTCTGTATGCATGGGTGCATATGTGTTGAGATACACACACATTTATTAACTTTGTATCTATGCTGTGCGTATACTTATATTTTTATACATATATACATATGTACATACACACACACAAACATAAGCTCCTTGTGAGAGAACAAATAGTTTCCTTCTTTGTCCCTGTATCCTCAGTGCTTACTAAGTACTTGATGACTGATGGAGCAAAGATTTCAAGGTTTTGGCCTTCTATCCACTGGATCAGGCTGCTTCTCATGAATATAAAAGATACTGGCACTAATTTCTAGCCTTTGACTATCTCTGCCCAAAAGGACAAAATGTGCTCTGTAAAGCATGACTGGACCATGTTATGATTGCCTAGAATATATTTAACTCCAGGCAGAACTATTCGTCTCTCATTTCAAAGACCAAAATGAAAGGTGGGGGCTCCAAGACTATCAATGCACTAACGTTTCTGTATAGCTGATGTTTTCTTCTTTCTTTCTGGACTTTAAACATGCCAACACAAGCAGAGCTAGACCAGCCTGTCTATACTTTAAGGGCCAAATTCCTCCATCTGCATGTGTACACACACATCCATTCTTTATCTGTCTTTCTCTGTATCTCTCTCTCTCTCTCCTTCCATCTCTAAAACTTAGTCATGATAAAAGAAGTTAAGAAAAGGTGACGTGATTGGGTCTAGAAACAGATCTATGATCACAATTGTTCTTTTGAATAATCTAAAATGTCTGAGTTCAGGCTAATTGACTTAGTGTTAGAAGGGCCTTAAAGACCATGCAGTAAAAGTCCCTTGCTGTGCAGATAAGGAAGCTAAGGTTCTGAGAGGACTTGGTGAACATCAGCTGTGCAGTCCATGGATGAGCCAGAATTCTCAGCCAAATCCTCACACTTCCAATCTCATGCCCTTTTTAATGAACCCTGGATTGGAGATTTATGAAAAGGACAGCTGAAGCTTGCTGCCGGTCAAAAAGGCTAATGACAGACTTTCAGCAGGAGCCCCATATTAAAGAGTGTTGTGTCCTTAATAAAATCTTAGTTATTCAATACAAGAAATTCATTTAGGCATGTTAATGAGCAGAAACCGTAGTGTATATGATCCCAACAGCCTTTCTATTTTAAATCACTAAGTACGTAAGTATATATATTAGGATATTGATTCTGCAGGTTAAGAGAGAAGGCCAAAGGATGTTTAACTTGGACTACCGCTGGTAGAAGGTATAGAGCAATGGGCAAAGTTTGTAGTAAATCCCAGGGAGTCATTGCCTTTGTCCTTTTGCTGCAGCCTAGGAACTGTGATTCCTGCCCAAAGAGCAGCCAGATCTCAGAGACAATGAAATGTTGTTTAAAAAAACTAAAGTGCTTCAAAATGAAAGTCAAGAAAAAGGCTCTGACAAGGCAGAGAGTAACCCAACACTGGGTCCGAAGGCTGGAGGGTAAAAGAATATGACACGGAGAAGGAGGGGAGGGTTGGCAAAAGAGTCTGGGAGGAAGTGGCTACTTGTCCTTCAAGAAAAGATACTGTGGTGCTCAGCTGAAAGCTCACCAAGAAAGGCTCAGGGGGGAAAGAACTAAGCAATGTTAGTCAGTGACTTTCTGCTCATCATACCACAAGAGAGAGATCTGTCTTCCTAGGGCATAAGCCAGAACAGAAGTGAGTCTCCAAGGTTTGTTAAAACAGATGACTGCCCCTATTCATTCCTGGCAATTGTATCTAAAAGAAGGTGTGGCACAGCTGGCCTCGAAGTCAGGAAGGCCTGGGTTCAAGTCCCTCTTCTGACACATACTGTCAATACCCTAAGATTCTAAGTGGCAGAGAGTGCCAAGCTGCACTGGTTGCGAGAGTTTCTATACAAATGACATCCCTCACTCTCTGGAAGATAGTGGGCTCGGAGCCATGCTAGGACCAAGAAAAGGAAGAAGCTGCTTCATTTTTATGTGGACACTGTTTTCTCAGTCAAGAATAATTTTTGAATTGGAAAAGGCAGGAAAATAAGGGTGAGTCAAGAGGTGAAGGCCAAGATACACAGGAAAAGAATAAGTGAACATTTCCTTTGTCAGAAGGCCATACCCTGGGAATAAGTCCCAGAGCACTGAAAGAACTATAGTATGGAACTGTTGTTGTTGGGTTTACTTGGCAGAGATACTGGAGTGGTTCAATCATTTCCTTCTCCAGTTCATTTTACAGATGAGGAAACTGAGGCAACTGGGCAAAGTGCCTTGCCCAGGGTCACACAGCTAGGAAGTGTCTGAGGCCAGATTTGAACTCACAAAAAGAAATCTTCCCGATCCCAGCCCTGGCAATCTATCCACTGCAGTGCCACTGCCCTAGGCTACTTTCAGGGATCTCTAAACATATCATGGAGAGCAACAGAGGGGTCACAGGCCTGGAAAGGGTGCATATCTCCCAATTTTCAAAGGACAGAATAGACTGAATTCAGCATACCAGAAGTCAGTGAATCTGACTGCAATTTCTGGTCATTTCCATCTGTATGATCATGGCCAAGTCAGGCCCTCTGGGCCTGATTTTTTTCATCTGGAAAAGGGGATAGGGTAGGAGTCACTGATCTCTAAGGAGTCTTTGATAGCTCCTAGGATTAAAAACTCTTTAATTTAGCATTTCACATTTCACACCCTCTACCATCTGGCTCCAACATACCATGCATGACTGACTTCCTCTTATTTCCCCTCCACACTCTATGATGTTATGGTGAAACTAGCCATAGGGGTGGGGAACCTTCAGCTAGTTTAGGCTGCATGTGTCCTGGAGGCTGCAGGTTCCCCATCACCAAACTAGCCTTTTCTGCCATCTCCTCAGGCTATGTCCCATTCCTTCACCGTGGTCCACATTCCACTCCACGCTTCCACCTTCCCCAATGGCCCCTAGTTGTTAGTGTTCTCTTCCCCTTGGCATTATTTTGCATTTATCTTCCTGTGCACTACTGACATCCCCTAGTAGACTGGACCCTCTTTGAAGGCAGAGTATCTTTGGGTCCCCAAGGGCCAGTACAGAATAGAAACTTGATAAATGTTTGTTGACTTGTTTTGAATAACTTCAGACTGATAACTCACAGAAGTCCTACTGCATCTCAGACTGGTGGCAGAGTGCTTTAGGGAAACCACAGTTGTGTCCAAGGAATGACTGTAGTGGGTTTAAAATGAGATCCAATAGGGTCCCAAAGATGGAAACACACCCCTGATGTAACAAGTTGTACTCACTCTTTTATTAAGACAAACCACAGGCCATAAACTGCACCCCAGGGTGCAGCAGCAACACAGGCAGCCACACAGTAGCCACTTGACGCTGACTGGAAGGTTCTTTTGTAAGCATCCATTCACACGGCCAATACTGATCTTGAATTCTTCTGGGGCCACCTGCAGGAGAAGCAGAGCTCTTGAGAGATTTGCAGATGAGTTCCCAAATCAAAGTCACAAGGCCAGCACAAGGCTCAGCACAATTATTTTAATCACATGCAAAACAAATGTGTCTAGGGTCCTCTTCTATCTCCCATATAATTACAGACAAGACACTTAGAGGATGTTAAAAAAAGTAAAGGGATCTAAGGCCATTTCCACAGAAGTTAGTCAACTCTTCCAATAATGGAGGAGTGAAAAGCAAGCCCGTAGAAGAAAAGTAACCATTAGTGATATTTATAGTAAATCATATTAAATAACCCCCTTCAGATCCCAGGAAATGGGCATAGACCTGTTTTCTTACCATTTTTCCTTACAAATAAGAATCTTTTTTTGTAGCACTCATTGATTCTAATTCAATATGCCAGACACTGCCAAAGAAACAGGAGTAATAACTGAAAAAAAAAATCAAGCTTTTGGTGGTCTCTCAAAATGCAGGAGAAGAGGCAACCCGATGCAAAGGAAAGAAAACTGAACCTGAGAAGAAGGTTCTGGGCTCCAAGCTTTACTGGCAATGCCCTGAGATTCTAAGTGGCAGAGAGTGCCAAGCTGCTCTGGTAGAGAGAGTTTCCAATACCAATGACATCCCTTGCTCTCTGAAAGACAGTGGGCTTGGAGCAGCACTAGGACCAAGAAAAGGCAGAAGCAAGTCACAGGGTCATAGGGTTACATATTCCAAGCTGGAAAAGACTTTGAAAGTGAAGTCCACCAACCTCCTCATTTTGCAGAGGTGGAAACTGAGTCAAACTGACTTAGACTTCAGAATGAAAGGGGAACGTCTTTAAAGGCCAGAACACCTCTCTTCAAACTAAAAGGGGAACATCTTTAAAGTCCAGAACACAGATATCACTGATAGGTATTAAACTATAGGCAAAATTCTCTGTGGGAACCTAATGTAGCTTACAGTACCTATAACTAGCTGTCAATTTTCTCATCTCTAAAATGTAGATTAGAGTTACCTGCTACCTCTATGCTGTTTTGATAATCAAATTAGATTAATGCAGAAGAATACAGTGCCTTGTAAAATGTGTTATATAGATGTCAGCTAGAATTATTATTCGTGTGGTTCACAGGCTGTCTCAAAAATAAGGTACTCTTAGGAAACATTTTCTCCCCCAATAAAACCTTTGACATGCCAAGTAAACAGTGCTGAGCATTTTCTGAGGATTAAATTCACGCATGTTTTGTTAATATGTAACATGAGAAGCTACTGCTTTGGGTCTGGAAAGGAGCAGGGTGGTAAAGGATATGGAATCCAGAATCCAAGGAGCCAGGTTTGAAGGCTGACCAAATGAACCTGTCACCTGCCCTCTGCGGGCCTCAATAAAATGAGTGAGTTAGACTAGATCTAAGACCTACATCCTATGAATCACAAAATGATTTCAAATTCCTAGGCCTCTCACTCTTTCTCCTCTTCTTCCTTTTTTTCAAATAACCTCTGGGATCTCACCAGTGACAAGAACAGAAGCAATTTAAAAGTGGTAGGCATTACTGGTTTCATTGGATTTGCATGGAAAATGTAACCTCACATTTATGCAAGTTAGTGGTATGCTGAAAACCATGCACCTCAAGGTGAAATCTTTATTCTCGACTTGAGAACCAATTCCCTTTCAGTGTCAACCTGTCTGTCAGTGAGCTTGAAGCCGAAAAAATCCCATGCCTCATTGTGAAATGAATAAGTGGTAAAATGATGCCTTTGGAAAAGGAAAGGCACAAAAAGACAAATCAAAGAAGGTAATTTTAGTGTCAAAAAGGATTTACCTGACCTTATAACATTGTCCTACTACTTGCTACATTTCCATCATGAAGCATTAAGATTACAGGACCAGTATGAATTAAAAGGATGGCAGAGACTGATAATTGCCATAGAAGCCAGCACCATCATTTGTCTGATATAAATAATCAGACAAATTGTTTTGACTAGTTCATAACAACCAATTTGTTTAATTGCTTTGACTATAATTTGGTACACTGCCCACCGAATCAACTGCCTGCTGTTGTGACAGGTAAGAGCTTAAAGCTTTATTTGCAGAAGAAATTTCAAAAGAGAGACATCCTTTGGATTTTCAGTGACGTGCAGAGCTAAATGTCTTAACAACGTTGAATTTAAATGTTCGTTAAAAAAATAAGATTCATGAAAGTACAATTTTTTATATAAACATAAAACCTAGAATAGTTTATACACACACAAAAACACACAATTTAATTTTTACAAGTGTTAGACCAGCTGTAATCCTGTAATTTAATATAAAATTGGAAGCAGCTTGGAGTGATTTTAACATTCTAGGTACTGATTAGAAAGTACAGTCAAAATCAAATTAGGATAAAAACCAATCTTGGAAGAATTTTTGTTTTAAGTAATATTATGAGAGATCACTCTACTTACTTGAATTGTACTTACTTAAAAAGGGCTGTGCTTTCAGTGGCATGGATACTCCTGCTATGCCTTCGACTCTGGTCTTCATGAACTTCCTCCCCCCACCCGGCTCTCTCACCAGTAGGGAGACATCCCCTGGTGGCCAACCTCTGCTGCTGGGCATCTCCAACCTTTGGCTTGCCCCACCCCCCAGGCCTCCTAGCTTTCTCCCTTGCCAGAATACAATCAAGTCTGTACTTTATCAGCTTAGCTTTTAGGAACCCAGACAAGTCATGATAAAACCTAACAGCATCATGTATTTTCAGTTTGTGTAAGGCAAAATACACTGACAGTCTCCAAAGATAAAATGGATTTCTATAGCTGAAGAAGAAAATATTTAGAAAGTATTTAATATTTCAAGTACTTAAAAGGTCTTCTCTCTGTGGGAAGTGCTATTGTCACAAAGGGAAAGCATTAAAGTAGGCAGTCTAAAAAAGATCTGTGTTCTCATCCTCAACCTGTCATTAAGTGGCTGGGTGACTATGGGCAAATCACTTCATTTTGCCAAGATTCATTTTAAAAAACTTTAAGAGTCTATAAAATAAGTATCGAAGTATCCATATTATCTATCCTAGAGGACTGGGAAAAATCAACAGTTAGGTACGAGGAAAGTGTTCTGCAGGGCACAAAATGATATAAACATCTAGGCTTCCAACAACTATTCTCTCCTGAGAAAAGAACAAAAAAAAAAAAAAAGGATAAGCTTCCATTACAGTTGGAGGCCTTAGGAGCTGGATGGAAGGAAGATTCCAAAGTCTCTCTGTAGATGGTCAAGGGAAGGAAAAGCAAGGTGATCTTATGTAGCTTGCATCCAGCCTCACCCTGAAGCGATACACTGCGTGACTAGGTGACTACAGCACTAAATTTGGACTCTCACCAAGACCTATGGCAAAATCCCACTTCTAACACTTATTAGTTATGTGACCATGGGCAAGTCACTTCGATTCTCTGAGTCTCTATTTCTTTATCTGTAAAATGGGAGTAATAAATACCTAAAGTACCTACATTATAGAGTTTTATGGGGTTCAAATGAGATAATATACAAAGTGCTTTATAAACTTTAAAGGACTTCATTACCAATCTGTGTTTAAAAGGAGCTAGACAAATGTAGACAAGACCCAGTAATCTATGTGTAGACTGAGTGAAGGGGGAAAGGATTGAGACTGGACAGTTCAGATTATTAGTGTTGTTTTTACTCTCCTCAGTTTTTCTTCCTTTTAAAGAAAGTCATGGGGGACAAAGAGAAGAAAGAATGAAAGTATAACAGAGAAGGGGAAACAAACCTAACCATCATATCCATGAATATGAATGCAACAAACTAGCCCATAAAGCAGAAAGAGGAAGCATGTTATTTACAAGCAACATATTTACTACATAAAGAGTCACAAAGAGTAAAAATGAAGGGTTGGTCTAGAATCTATTATATCACTACTGAATTCAAAAAAACAGAGGTGACTACTATCATCTCAAACAAGACCACAATGAAAATAGATGTAGTTAAATGAAATAAACAGTAAAGAAGCTACATTACACTTAAAAATGATGAAATTTTTTTAGCATCAATGCTAAGTACACATGCACCAAATGGCATAGCATTTAAGTTCTCAAAGGAAAAGTCAATTTAATTATAGGAAGAGATAGACAACAAAACAATAATTGTTGGGGGATTTTGATGTGTCCCCTTTCAGATCTAGAAAAATCCAATAAACAAGAAGTTAAGGAGCTACTTTAAATAGAATTTTTGAAAAATTAAATGTTAAATTACTGAATGGGATTCATAAGAAATATAACAATTCCTGAGCTCTGAATGTCACCTTTATAAAACCTGATCATGTGCTAAGATACAAATAACTCATAAACAAGTGAAGAAAAATTAAATGCCTTTTACAGGTCAAAGTAAAAAAAAATAAAATCAATAAGGGAAATCTGAAGAAATGAGTCAGACTTAAATGGAAACTAAATAATGTAATCCTACAGAATGAGTGGAGCAAAGAACAAATTATACAAACAATAAATAATTTTATCAAAGAAAACAACAAGACAACATACCAAAACTTTTGGGATGTAGCCAAAACAGTCCTTAATGGAAAACTCCTACCTCTAACCACTTTCATCAACAAAAGAAAGAAGTTTAATAGTTGAGCTTGTAACTAATGTTTTTAAAACCTAAAAAAAAAATCAAGAAATTATAAACCTCTGAATAGAGGGAAAAAAACAGAAACTGAAAATCAAGGAAGAGAAACAAAATTGAAAAGAAAACTATTGATTGTATTGATAAATAAAGCTAGGGGCTGTTTTTTTTCCTGAAAACAATAATCAACTTAGCTAATTTGATTTTTTTAAACCACAAAACACTATAAATGTCAGTTGTTCTTATCATCATCAAGAAATTGACATAATCATTTTTACAATGAGAAACACATATTAAACAGAACTATGGTGACTAGTTAATTCTTGGCTTTTCAGGGATAATAACATAATTGAAAGTAATATCTGGGACCATGAATACAAAGCAACAGTTCTAATAACAATGCTAACTCATATTTCTATAACATTTTAAGGTTTACAAGTATTTTCTTTACAACAGTTCTGTCAGGTTGAAAGTATAAGTATCATCTCCATTTCAAAGATAAAGAAACTAAGGCTCACAAAGTAGAAGTAACTTGTCAGAGGTTCAAACCTAGAAGTATAGAAATAGGAATTTGAAAGGCGATGAATGCTGAAATTTGGAGTCAAGATATTTAGGTTCAAATCTTAGCTAAATAAATGTGATTTTCATTCTCATGAGGTTCACAACCTAGAAGTACAGAAATAGGAATTTGAACCACAGCACCTTTTTTTTCTATGCTGTTACTCAAAGCAAATAAAAACTGAGATGAAGGTAAAGGGGATGAATGCTGAAATCTGGAGTCAAGATATTTAGGTTCAAATCCTAGCTAATTAAATGTGATTTTCTTTCTCATGAGGTTCACAACCTAGAAGTATAGAAATAGGAATTTGAACCACAGCATCTTTTATTTTTTTTGTATGTTGTTACTCAAAGCAAATAGAAATTGAGATGAAGGTAAAGGGGATATCCCTGGGACAGTAGGGAATGTTCTTCTCCTCACCTTCACCTCTTGAAACCTGTAGCTCCCTCAAAAGCTCCACCCAAGCACCTCTTCCTATAAGAAGCCTTCTCCATTTTCCCCAGCTGTTTACACCACCCCCTTTTCCCATGGAAATTTCTCTCTCAATAGAGATAGCTACAGATAGAAATGAAGATAACCTATTTATCAGTTTATCTGTGGAGACTTGTATCCTTGCACAAGAATGTAAGTTCCTTGAAGGCAGGGACTCATTTTGAGCACAATAAATGCCTAATATATACTTGGTGAATGAATAAAATGAAAATAAAAGTGTCCACAGAGGAGGTCAATGCTGGAGACAACCCATATGTGAAGGTACCAAAGAAATCATTTCTCAAGGTATTTGAAAGCAGGGAAGAAGTCAAAGGCATAGGAAAAAAAAGTCTCACATGTTATTCTTTAAAGGCAACTGAGAGAATTTACTAATTGGTGATAGTCTCCATGTTGGAATGCATCTTTGATGAAAGAAGTAGAAGGGATCAGGCTGGTGGCATAAGACATAGCAAACAACTACTTTACTATCACACAACAGACGAAAAGATGTGGAGAACGTAAGATCCCAATGTGTTTATTGTTTACTGACTATAAGAAAGCTCTTGACACAGCACAAAAAAGCCACATTAGAGCTAGGCTCTCCTCCATTCATGTGTCTCCCAAGCAGATGCCAAAGTGATTCAAGATTCCTTCAAAGAGATAAAAAAGAGAAAACTTTGCGGATTGAAATGTGGTTTTCCTTTTGAGTAAAAAATGAAAGAGTCAAATCGATAAATTAAGTTCAGATCACTCTTCCTGAGTCTAAGTCAGGGTGCTGAGGTTAAAATCCTTGTTCTCTTACTTCCTACACAGATGCCCAGAAACAGGTCTCTGTCTCTCTGGGCATTTGTTTCTCCATCTGTAAAATGAAGAAGATGGACTTGGTGATATCTCAGGTTCCTTGTAGCTCTGAATTCTCTGAATTAGACTTTCAGATTCAATGTCCTTTGAAAATAACAGATCTGGCGGAGCCAAGATGGTGGAGTAGAAAGACTCACATTTGCTAGCTCCAAATCCACAGCCCATAGATTTCCTGTAAAAAGAACTCCTGACAAATTCTAGAACAGTGGAAGCCACACAGCAACACAGTGAAGGAGATTTCCGTTGCAGAGAGCCCTGAAAAACCGACCGCAAAGGTACCCCGGATGGGAGTGGAGCCCTGCCCTGCGGAGCACTCCCCTCCCCCGCCCTGGCCATGCGGCACTGAGAGGAATGAGCAGAGCCCAGCAGGCGTCAGGGACCTGAATCTCTGGTGGCCACGAAAGTCCCTCCACCCACAGATGCACAGGTCAGTGAGAGAGACAGGCTGAGAGGGGAGCGACTCGGACCCCCTGGGAAGCGGCCACTGCGGCAGAGGCTGAGGCAGCTCAGCCAGAGACTCCCAGAGCAGGCTGGAGCTCCACCCCAGCTCCACTACAAAGGATCTCTGTATAAACCCCCT
>CM053775.1:42954802-42983866 GCA_028658325.1 Potorous gilbertii
TATGTCTATGCTGTCTTCCATAATGGAGTATATGTTGTGCAAAGGAAGAGATTGGTTGTTTTTTGGTATCCCTAGGGCCTATCTGAGTTTCAGGTAAATAGTAGGTGCTTAATAAATGCCTGATGCTTAGTGACTTCATATTTAGGGGCACCTGGGCCTTTCAGTTTTCATCAAGTAATATCACAGACATGACTGTCTCACTTTCCTCATGTTTGGGCTTGTCAGGGAAAATAGGATAATTGGGTGCACAACTTAGCATATGGTATCTGGGGGAATTCCCTGTAACACAGGGGTATGCGGACACCTAATAATATATAAGCCAAAGATTTTCTACCTAACGGAGTCTCTCTTTTTCTCCAATGTCCTTCTCAAGCCACCTTCTGCTCTCAATCATAGTTTCAAATATATTGCTTTGATTTCCAAGGTCCCTGCTCTGCCACATCCACCTGCCTCTATTGCTCTATACTGTCTTGTAAAAAGGCAGCAGGATTATATCTTATTTCAATCCTTGACTCTCCTATGCTACTCTGTGCACAGCACCCAGGCCATCACTTCAAAGAAATTATCGACCTCCCAACGTTGAGGAACTTCCTCAATCCACCTCTATTTTCCCTCCCTTGGAGCAACTGCTTTCCCTAGCAGTTTGTGCACAGAGCTGGAGATGTGGAGGAAATCTTCCTATTCCTTTCAGTTGCTCAATAGATGCTGTTTCCCCTCCCAGCAAATTTATACTCAGTCACAAGAGCTCAGCTGCATGGAGCTGTCCCTTCCAAAGTGCTGATCTGGTTCGGACTTTTCAAACTCCTCTTATCCCAATTATCCTCTCAATTCTTCTTATCCAGCTTAATGAAAACATCCCCCTCCTATGGAGCTCTCTGTGTCCGTCTCAGGAAGCCAGTCTGGGCCTCTCTACAGGTACAGTTGTGTCTGGTGGAACTCCTCAACTGACCTGACTGGAAGGGAACGACAGATGGATTCATCCCTCTGTACATGATGTTAAATCCCTTCTGTTACATCATCACACTATTGTGCCAGCATCCCCATTTTACCAATGAAATTCTACCATTTCCTCATGTTCCCATTCAGTCTTATTTCACACTAGGCAGATCACTATTACTGTCAGTGCAGAAAATTGCATTGTGTACACACGAGGTTGAGATATGAATCATGAAAAAAATGACAAAACTTTCAGCTCTGGTGTGATCATGACTTTGGGTGATAGTTTGCTTATTTGTTGAATGAAATGAAATTAGGTATTGAATTGGGTGAGAGCTCTTAAAAATGCATGATCTAAAGCATACATGGGCAAGGGTTCTTGCAGGGGGATGTGTGTGATTTTGATAGACCCAGTCACAGGGCTCCCACCATGATACCTTTGATATTGATTACCTACCCAATGTTTCCTGTGTTTCCTTAGTACTGAGCAGTCCAGATTCTCTTTTCCAGATGTTGTAAAAATTTCCAGTTTTCTACTTCCCTCCTAATCTTAGATGCATTGACTTTGTACAAAAACTTTTCAATTTATTGTAATAAAAATTAACCATTTCTAACTACTGTTTGGTCATGTGTTTCTCCATTCTCCATAAACCTGACAGGCAAACTATTCCTTGTTCTCCTAATTTGCTTATAGCATCAGGCTTTATATCTAAATAGGGTACCCATTTGGACTTTATTTTGGTATGTGGTGTAAGATGTTGGTCTATGCTCAATTTATGCCTTATTATTTTCTGATTTTCCCAGAAGTTTTTGTTAAGTAGGGAGAAGAACAATGTTTTTCATAGCATACTAAGTGCTTTTAATCTCTAAGTTGTCTGGATGAAAAGCTTGCAACATACAGAGACCTAGGAGAAGACCTGAAAACACTGGGAACAGCGTGAGGAACAAGCAAAGAAAGAGAATTGACCTAAAGGTGTATTCATGGAGCCTGAAACAGATGAATTAATAGACTTTCACTGAGTTACCAAGAATAGTAATTCTGTGCAATAATCTGACAAACATTATACATAAAACAATCAATAGCATGATATGTAAATTCCATCAAAACGACTAAGGGAGATGCATAATGATGATAATAGTAATGATAAATACTTCTCTTGTGCTTTATGATTTGAAAAGCATTTGGTAAAATATCTCATTTGAACTTTACAGACACTCTACAATTTTCTTGGCACATATATTGTTATCACCCCATTTGACAGACATGAAAATTGAGCTTTAGAGAATTTAAGGGGCTTGTCTATGGGCATACAGTGAGCAAGGCAGAAATTTAGGGGTAGGTCTTCTGCCTCCAATTCCAGGTGTCTCTCCCCTATGCCAATACACTCGGGCCAGGCAGTTTGTGCTGGAGAGAGCAAAGCCCCAAATCTGAAATAGTTTTAGAAAGAAATTTATTAGGTCACTTGGTAGAGGAGACTGAGGCAGAAAGGAGGGTGTGTGGCTCCCTCTTTTACAGCCTCTGGAAGGTTTATACTACATAAGATTTAGACCAGTGTACCCAAACTCAAACAACAGGGGCAGACACGATGCCTCCATGAATGTCCCCCATTCCCGTCATTCCAGAACCAGCCTGATCTTTGTCTCCTCCTGCCTGTAGAAAGGAGGCTGAGTCCAGCTCCTTCTCCAGATCTCCCCTTTCTTCTCTGCTCTGGGACATGTGAGGAATGCAAATCCCATTCAAAGACTTGCAGAGCATGCTCTAGCTCCTGTGTTCTTTCTTCCCTTTTGTGGAGCCCAGGACAGACCTCCCTCGACCTCCCCTTTCCCTTCTTTGTCCACCCCCTTCCCCTCTTTCTCCACCTTCCCCTCTTTTTCCTCTCCCTCCCACTTTCTGTAAAGGGGTTGACCTTCCACAACCCCGAGCAGAGCTCAGCTTCTGCCCCCACCCCCAACCCCAGCAGCCTTCCCTCAGGAACCTGGGAGCCCCAGGATCACCTCCAGGTGGAGGATGCACTTGCGGCCCCTTCATCTAGATAGACTGAGTGATGGTGCCTGAAACGACTGGGGGCGGCGTCCCCCACTGCCCTGGGCCTGTTGTTAGAGACTCCCTCCCCCCCTCTTCCGTTCCTCTTCTCTGGGAGGAGACTAGCCTCTCCATGCAGTGACGTCACAATACCTGGCCCCATTGTTAAGTGCAAGTCTTCTTTGTCTTGTGGTGGATTTGAGTGGGGTGAGCAGAGAAAGGTCTGCGTGCCCCTCACCCCCTTCCCTTCTCCTTCCCCTCCACACCCCACCCATTCCATCTCTTTCCCTCACCTTTCCCCCATCTTCCACACTGACTGATCCTGAGGGACCTGCTAGTGCCTAAGTGGCTGTGAGTGAGGTAAGTGCCCCCGCTGCTGCATCAGCCTCTCCCTTTCTTCTCCTTCTGACCCTTTTGCAACCTATTTATGAAGGTGAGGCTCCCCTCCCCAATTGCTTTTGCTTAGTACCCAGGAGGATATGTGTAAAAGTGGGTGGAAGGATGTAGGAGTATAGATACTTTGATTTATGCCTGTGTTGTGTATGCAGAGAGGAGGAGGCACGCAACCATATATCCACACATCCACACTCCCAGCCAGATACTCTTATATGTTTGTATAAGAGTATCTGGCTGGGAGTGTGGATGTGTGGATATATGGTTGCGTGCCTCCTCCTCCAGGGCTGTTCTTGCCTGCTCAGACATTTGTCTGAAGGTCTCAGGCTTGAGGGGCTAAAGGGTGGGTTGAATCCAACCAAGAGGCCAGCAGGGAGAAGCCTCTGGAGACACTCCCTCCCTCCCCTCCTTAGATGGACATTTCAATCCTTTCTTCCTCCTTTCCTTCCATTCTTGGCTTGGCCTCGGGGCTGGGGAGAGAGGAGATCGTCTAGGAACTCTTCCCCTCATATTCTCCATAGCATCTCCTTTGTCTGGCACGGTTAAATTAAAGGGTATATATATTGGTTTTGGTTTAAATCAGAACCTGGGGAAAGGGCAATTTCTAGGTATTTTGTTGTTGGGAACAGAAAGAGGGGATGGTTTCTGAATTTACGGATCGCTATGATTTACAGACATAAAAAAGAGTATTGTTTTAGTGTGCACATCTCTCATTGGGAGGGATTTGGGGCATTTTGCCAAAGGGTTGTTGATAGCTTGTATTTCTTTCTTTGAAAACTTCCTATTCCTTTGACCTATTGGAGAATAGCTCTTAACCTTGGAAAATAGGATCCATTCCTTCTATAACTTGTATACACAACAGTCCTTAGAGAACTTTACTACAAAGATCTTTTTGCTCGTTTAACTGCATTCCATCTGTTTGGGCAAAAACATTTCAATTTTATAGAAGCAGAATTATCTATTTTACTTTCTGTGATTATCTCTGTTGTTTGTTCTGTCATGACCTCTTTACCTCACAGATATCAAAATTAATTTCCTCCTTGCTCCTCCAATTTGCTATTGATACCTCTTTTACATCTAATACGTGTATCTATTTGTAATTCAACTTGGTAGGTGATGTGAGGTGTTGATGTCCTATCAAATTTCTGGCAAATTGTTGTTCCTTATCCTATCTCTTTTTTAAATCAGAAAGTGTGTCCTGCTCTTCCTCCTGCCCAAATTCTCTTTGCATTTATTAAACATTTTTGTTTGTTCAGTTGTATATATTGCATCCTTTATCTTTTCAATTAATCAGTCCTTTAACTTTTAATTTTCGCAGTGTCAGGAGAGCTCCACAGCTTGTGGCTGTCCCATGCAGTGCTCATCTTGCTTGGGCTTCTCAATTCTCCAATTCCTCTTATCCAGCTTACTGAAAATATCCGCCTCCTATGGAACCCTGTGTCCTTCTCTGCAGGTACAGATGTGTCTCGTGGATCTCCTCAACTGAACTTATTGGATGGGAATGACAGATGGACTCATCCCTCTGTACATGATGTTGAGTCCGTACTATTACACCATCTCACTAGGGGCAGCTAGGTGGTGAAGTGGATAGAGCACCAGTACAAGTGTCAGGAGGACTTGAGTTCAAATCTCAGCTCAGACACTTGACACTCACTAGCTGTTTGATCTTGGGTGAAAGCTCTTTAAAATGTATGATCTAAAGCATAGAAGGGCCAGGATGCTTGCACATGTATGTGTGTGATGTGTGATGGTATGTGTGATTACGGATGTGTAACTGTACTCAGTTACACTGGGTATGTGAATCTTGATGATAATCCAAACTCCTTTACCTTCCAGAATATCATATTCCAAGTCCTCTAATCCTTTATTGTAGAAGCTGCCCAGTCTTGTGTAATCCTATCTGTGGCTCCTCAGTATTTGAATTGGTTCTTTTGGGCTGCTTGTACTATTTTCTCCTTCACCTGAGAGTTCTGGAATTGGATTCTACTATTCCTTTGAGTTTTCGTTTTCTGATCTGTTAGAAGGTGATCAAGGAATTCTTTGAAAATCTATTTTACCCTCTGGTTCTAGGATATCAGGGCAGTTTTCCTTGAAATTTTCTTCAAAGTTGCTGCCCAGTCTCTTTTTTGTTTTTGGTTATTGCTTTCCTGGTATTCCAATAATTCTGGAATTATGTCTCCTGGATCTAATTTCCATGTCAGTGGTTTTTGCAATAAGGAATTTTACTTTCATTTTCATCTATATTTTTGTCCTCTTGATTTTGATTTTTTTCTTGCTGTCTCATTGTTATTAAATTAGCTTTTCCACGCTCAGTTCTAATTTTTAAAGGAATTATTTTCTTTGTTTAGATTTTCTATTTTATTTTTCATTATGCCCATTCTCCTTTTTAAAGAGTTATTTTCTTTAGTGGATTGCTGCACCTCTTTTTCCATTTGATCAATACTTCTTTTTAAGTAGTTTTTGTAGGTGAATTCCTGTACATTGTTGTCCATTTGTATGTTTCATTTATCAAGCTGTTTACACTTTTTTCATGATTCTCTTGCATACCTCTCATTGCTTCTCTCAATGTTTCTTCTGCCTCTCTTATATGACTTTTAAAGTCCTCTGTGAGCTCTCTCAGGGCGTTTTTTGGCCTGAAATGAATTCATATTTCTCTTTGAGGCTTTGCATGTAGATGTTTTGTCATCATTTGGCACCTTTTTGGCATCTTCCGAGTTTGTGTTTTGATCTTCCCTGTCACCACAGTAGCTTTCTATGGTCAGGGATTTGTTGTTAATGTTGTTGTTGTTTTGGTAATTTTCCATCCTATACTGTAAGAATTAAAGTTGAGCTCTGCTCTTGGGGTACAGGGGGAAGTCACCCAAGTTTCTTGCATTTGAGGGGCAGGGCTTGTTACTCTGGCCCCTGACTTGTTACTCTGGTGCCTCAGGGGCTGGCTTTTTGTTTGCTGCTCCTGAACCTCCAGGTCTCTCAAGCCTGGCAACTAACCTGCTGATTCATGCATCCCCTCTTGGAAGGTGAGGTTTTCACAAAGTCACTCCATACCTATCCACATCTTCAAACCCAATACATAAGTTGAAGTATACCCACAAATGCTCAGGGCTTGCGGAGTGAATGAATTTTATGCATGTAAATGGAGGTAAAAACTGGTCGAAATGAACATTGAAGTTCACCAAGGGGAGAGAGGAGAGAGAGAGAGAGAGAGAGAGAGAAAGAGAAAGTATGCATATGTACATTGGGGTCAGAGAAAGTGGGAGCTAATGACTCATGGGTCCTGAGTTCCCTGTAAAAGGGTTTTACTACATCATAATCTGGACTACAGCTCTGTCTCCAGTTCTTTGAATAAGGAAGAACTGAGTTCAGATCCTGCCTCTGGTACTTAGAAGTGGAGTGACCCTGTGCAAATCACTTAAAAAAGCTCTCCACCATTTTGGTGCAAGGCTGGGCTAATTAAACTTGATACTGAGCGGCTTTCCCTGAGGCTCTCCTGTTTCCATTTTAGAGGGAACAAACTCGTTAGGACACACCCCACTCAAGGAACGCGATTCAGTATGCTATACCCTAACAGGAAATTGTTTGATTCCAAAGAAAGAAGCAAGGAGTATGCAAGCTTGCATTATATAAGGCGATTTGCTAGGCTGATTGGGGCTCACTGTGTTGCGTAAGGGAATTTACAAATGACACCAGCCATATGGTGGCAATAGGACAGAATGTTGTATCTCCACACCACCATTGGGTCAGGTCAGGTATTGTGCAGAGACAGAACAAAGAAAGTCAAGAGCCAGGGATGACTGGTGGTCAAGTACAAGTTTTCCCATGAAATAGTTGAAGCTTCTCTTGTTGTTTACATTAAAGGTAGTTTACATATTCTATGGGGTCATAGGGCCCACTCACAGTCCGTTGTACCCACCGTACATAAAGCTACTTGGGGAGTTTCTAACTCAGGTAGGGCAACTAAAGTTTTTCCTCAGGGTGGGTAGTAAATTTAGAAGGGGCTGAGAATTTGTAGAACTTCCCTGAAGTGAGAATGAACTTTTTTCTTACACTTTCCTGTCCTCGAGGCAGCCAGCTGGATAGTGGATGGGCAAGAGTCTTCTGAAATCTATGAATTCTTCCATCTTGATTCACTGGTTAGAGTAACAGAAATAAAAAGTTTAAATTTATTAAGTCTTTTTTCATTTCCCTTTTCTGTTAACGTTTTTTATGCTCCTCTTGAGTTTTGTATTTGGAAGTCAGATTTTCTGTTCAGCTTTGATCTTTTTATCAAGAATGCTTGAAAATCCTCCATTTCATTGAATGTCCATTTCCCCCCTGAAGGATTATATTTAATTTTACTGGGTAGGTGATTCTTTGTTGTAATTCTAGCTCCTTTGCCCTCCAAAATATCATATTCAAAGCCCTCTGATCCTTTAATGTAGAAGCTGCTAACTCTTGTTTTACTCTAACTGTGACTCCACTATGCTTAAATTGTTTCTTTCTGGTGGCTTGCAAGATGTTCTCTTTTACCTGGTTTCTCTGGAAGTTGCATATAACATTCCTGGGAATAATTATTTTGGCATTTTTCCTGGAGGTGATTGATGTGCTCTTTCAATTTCTCTTTCATCTTTTGTCCCAACATATCAGGGCAGCTTTCCTGGATAATTTCTTGAGAGGTGCTATTCAGGACCTTATTTTTTGATCATGGCTTTCAGCGAATCATCTAATACTTTCAAAATTCACTCTCCTGGACCTACTTTCCGGGTCATTTGATCTTCCAAGTGACATATCACATTATCTTATATTTAATAATTCTTTTGGTTTTGTTTTATTGTTTCTTGATTTATCATAAAATCCTTAGCTTCCATTTCTTCCTTTCCCATATTGATAACATTATCTTTTTCTGTGAACTTTTGTGTCTCCTTTTCCATTTGGTCAGTTTTCCTTTGGAAACCCTTTTTCTTCAGTAAAGTTTTGTGTCCCTTTTTCTGTTTTACACTCAGCTATCTGGGATCATGAAGAGAGTCCAGACCTGAAATCAGGAAGACTCATTTTCCTGAGTCCAAATTTGGCCTCAGACACTTACTACTTGTATTACCTTGTGCAAGTCACTTAAGTCACTTAAGGCAAACGGTCTTACTTTCTCATCTGTGAATTGAATTGGGGAAGAATATAGTAAAAAACTCTTGTACCTTGGAAAAGAAGCCCCAAATCAGCTCAGAAATGATCAGGCACAACTGAAAGAACCCCAAAATAGCCACAACGACAATAAAAGTATGATTTTATTCTTCCTTTTTTAAAAGAAAAATACCAAATCAATATTAACAAGAGCCAAAATAAATTATTTAATTTTGGTATGTCATCTCATTGTTATCATTCTCTTAAATGAAATTATTGATCTGTTTCTCGCCTTATCAATATTAATTTGTTTAGTTTGTAATTGATTTTAATGTAGGTTTTCATTACAATTCAATGAACATAATTTTTAATGTCTACAGTGTAAATAATATTTGTGCTTTTTAGCATTTTTTGTGAGGATTTAATGCCCTTATACATTGTGAATTTTTCTGAAGTTATCATATGAAGTTCAGAAAAGGGTGCACTCCTTTATATTCCCATTCAGTTTTTTTTTCCCAGAACACTCTCACATCTAACTTTTCCAAAATTATATTCACCTTCTTAATTTCTTTCTTGTGTGTTTAATGGTAGATTTATCTAATTTTGAGAGAGAAAGTTGATGTCCCCCACTTGCATAGTTCGACTGTCTATTTTCTCCTATAACTCAGTTAACATTTCCTTTAAGATTTTTGATGCTATGCCATTTGATTCATACGAGTTTAGCATTAATACTAATTCATTATCTAAGGTTCCCTTGAGTGAAATGCTATTTCCCTGCTAATCTCTTTTAAAGATGTTCCCTCTGACTTTTGCTTTATCTGAGATCAAGATCACATCTCCTGGTTTTTTTTCCATAGCCTGAAGCATAATAATCTCTTATTTTAATTATTTTCCTTCTGTGAGTGTCTCTGTTTCAAGCATGTTTCTTGTGAACAACATATTGTCTCATTCTTGTTTGTAATCCTTTCCGCTATCTGCTTCGGTGTTTAGGGCTGATTCATCCCATTTGCATTCACAGTTATGATTATTATCTGTGTATTTCCCTCCATCTTATTTTTCCCCTGTTTGTCCTTATCCCTCTCTCCTCTTCCCCTGTCCCTGTTCAAAAAGTTTTGCTTTATACCATTACTTCCCTTAATCTGCCCTCACTTTTATTAGCCCCCCCCCTCCCCATCTTTAATTTTTCCTTTCCCTCTCTGCCTCCCTGTTAGGCTATATAGATCTCACCAACCAACTGAATGCCATTCTTTGAGTCAGTTATGATGAGAGTAAGGTTCAAGGCTTATTCAACACACCTGCTCATATTGCCTCCATTCTTATAGAAAAAATTCTCATCTTGTTGCTTCCTCAAATTTTATTGTTCCATTTCATTAAGAAACATTAACATTATACTTCTTATGTTATCACGTTATCTCCTTCTACCTTTTGGAGGATATCATTCCTGTTGTATAATCTGACCACAAATACAGACTGAAATTCAAAGAGAACTCATATTTTCATCCTACTGTGGGAGTTCAGAGATGATCTAATATCAGTCTAGTAATTCATAGATTTTGTATTGTATTTATACAACTTGTCCTACTCACCTGCTGAGATTGTATCAATTTGCCGTAAATGGAGTGTAGGACCATAGTCATATCAACGACATATATAATAACAGCATGAAAATGCCCTTAGCTCTGTTTGATTTTAGCCATGAATCATGTCTGACAGTCAATTTATAGTCACATGGTATCAAAAACAAGGCTCAGGACTAAGCAAGTGTGGAAATTTCCTGTTCAGAAAGGAAATGGCAGAATGGGGAAGCTGAGCCAAGGGGATCCTACCTTAGGTCATGCCAAAGTTGTCCCTAAAGCTTCTCCTAGGCACAGATATCCAACTTTAGCATATCTCAAAGTGTAGCACGTCACTTCCACTATTAGTTTCATGGCAAATCAGATCATTCCTCTAAGCAAGACCAAAATAATAGTAAATTGTGATGTCAGTAATTTTTACCTCAAATAGTAAAATTTCACTAATCACAATTTAGGGCTTTAATATTAATAACTCGTCACGTTTCCATAACAGTTACATTTCAAGTTTTCTTTACTTATAAATTACAACTAAGCATATTATGGAGTTTCAAACACACAGCATGCCTGAGAGTTGACTAACATTGATGTGTTCTAGTCACATCCTTAAACCACTCCTACATATTTTTGTAATTTTTATGTGATTGCCCAAGATTTTCAAATTAAACTCATCCTATTCTAATAAAGTTGTATTATCATCTGTTTCAAAACAAAGTATATCACACTGTTCAAATATTTGTTTTTATCACATTTTTAAAAAGTTTGATTCATAATCTAATAGCTTCCATGTGAAAAAATATATTTGTCTAACAGCATTGCTGATACGATTGAATCTCAAATTTCACAATATAACACCATTTAGAAATATAGTGCCCCACCAAGCTTCCACAGTCTCGACCACTACGCTGGTACATGTTGCCTATTGATACTGACCAAAGTTGATCTACAGAAACTGGTCTGGTCACGTAGCCAGTTTGGAGTGGCAGGAGAGGTACTGCGTAAGCTCAGTGTGAAAGTCAGTTGATTGATTTTTGGCTTTAAATTTTTTAATTTCTTTGAGAATCCAGGTGCTTTGTAACATAGAGACAGTGAAAGTTTTTCTTTGCTGCATAATTTCTCTTTCGGAGAGGAATTAGAGAAAATGTTAGCTTTTCAATCTTTCATGTGTATGACTATTATACATTTGAATCAGCTGACTATACATCATAAAAATGAGACATTTAGTTTATTAGAGAAACTTGCAGTGTGGATTTGTTCCCAAATTCAGAGTTGGCATGGTTTAATAGTTCTGTATTGCTTTCCAGAATGGCTAGGCCAATGCACAGTTCCATTGACAGTACTGAAAAGTAGCTCTTTTACTACACCACCTCTAGTATTTGCCTGTTTTTTTTTTTATTTTTGTGGATTTTGTTTTTTTACCTTTATTTTCGTAGTTCAAAAACATTCTCCCTAGGGATATTTTAATAGAAACATAATTAGAAACACAATTTCTCGAGTCACCTTCTGCAAGTCACTTAAGCCACTTAAAGCAAGTAGCCCTAGTCTCTCATGTGTAAAATGAGTGGGAGAAGGGAATAGTAAATCACTCCTCTACCTTGGCCAAGAAAACCCCAAATCAGGTCACAAATGATCAGATACAATGGAAAGAACCCGAAAACATTAGGAAAACAATAAGAATTTGATTTTCCTCTTCCTTGTAAAACAAGTCAAATCAATGTTAATAGGAGTCAAATTAAATTAATTAATTTGATACACTGTCCCATTGTTGTCATTCCCTTCAATGAAATTGTTGATTGTTTTTGCAATCTGCTTTTTGCCATAGTCTTCAGGATTAGATTCTTTAGTTTCTAATTGATTTTTGATCTGTGTTTTCATTGCAATTCAGTGAATATAATTTTTAGTGCATTATGGTCTTATAAGGAAATTTTTTAATATTTCTGCTAAAAAGCAGAACATTTGTGGTGAGGATTTTATGCCCTGATACATTGTCAATTTTTGTGAAGCTCCCATATACAGCTCAGAAAATGGTGTGCTCCTTTCTCTTCCCATTCAGTCATTTTTTTCCAGAAAAATCTCAAATAAAACTTTCCTCAAATTTTATTCATTATCTGAATTTCTTTCTTGTTTACTTTATGGTTACATCTATCTCGTTTTGAGAGGAGTAAGTCGATGTCCACCACTAGCATAGTTTCAATGTCTCTTTCCTCCTATAACTCAGTTAGCAATTCCTTTAATGTTTTGGATACTATGACATTTGGTTCATACATGTATAGTATTAATATTAATTTGTTTTATATGGTACTCCTTTAGTGGAATATCATTTCCCTACTATCTCTTTTCATGAGGTCTCCTTTGGCTTTTGCTTTATCTGGGATAATGACCACTTCCTCTCTTTTGTTTGACCATCAGCTGAAGCATAATAGTCCCTTGCTTTAATTATTTTTCTTCAAATTTATTATCCAAATCTCCACAATCTACTAACATGTCTTTGGCAGCTTTTTTAACCTGACCTTTTGCTGAAAGTCCATATTTGGCGTTAGTCCTGTTTATGGAGACAACTGCTTCAGCTTTTTGGCAGTTTTTTCTGGCTGCCTGCATTTTTTTGGAGAGAGATACAGAGATATATAGATACATTTAATATTCTCTTTTTTCCTAATGCCATGTAAAGTCAGTCTTTACATTTATTTTTCAAAATTGTGAGTTTAAAATTCTGTCCTTCCTTCTTTTCCCTGTCGTGGAGCAGGCAATAATTTGATATAGGTTACACATGCAAAAGAAATTTCCATATTACTCATGTTATGAAAGGAAACAGACAAAAAAAAAGAAAAATTATAAAGCAAAAAGAAATGTGCTTTTATCTGTTTTCAGAGTCCATCAGTTAATTCTCAGCAGATGGATAATATTTTTCATCATAAGTCCTTCAGAATTTTCTTTGATCTTTATATTGGTAAGGCCAGATAAGTCATTCAGGGTTGATCATCATGTATTATTTCTGTTACTCTGTACAAAGTTTTCATGGTCCTGCTCATTTCACTTCAGATCATGTAAGTCTTTACAGGTTTATTTTTTTTCTGAGAGCATCCTACCTGTCATTCAATGGACATTCAATGAAACGGGATTTCCAGATATTCCTGATGAAAAGTCCAGAGCTCAATAGAATATTAGACCTTCAAATACAAGTTTCAAGAGAGGCATAAAAAGGTAAACAGGGAAGAAAAACAACTTGTTATTCAAGGTGGGTAACCTCTTTACATCCCTACAAGAGAAGATGATAGATGTTAATCTTGAGAATTGCATAATTATTATGATATTTAAAGGGTATATGCATAGATAGAGTGAATGAGTATAAATTAAATAATGTGATGATAAAATGTGTTTTAAGGTTGTGAAGAGATTGTAATGGGAGATGTGAAAAGGGGGAGGCAAAAAAAATTATATTGCATCACAGGAAGAGGCACAAAGACACATAACAGTAGAGAGAAAGAGGGGAGGGAGATGAGCACTGTTTAATATTCACTCTCATCTGGTTTGGTTCAAGGAGCAAACAGCAAAATCAGTTAAGTATAGAAATTTAACTAGCTGAACAGACAGTAGGAGGGGAAAGCGGGAAGAAAAGGGTGGGAAGGCTAAAAGGGAGGGAAAGAGTAGTAAGAGAAAAGGAGATATAAAGGGAGGGGGGCTGATGGAAAGGAAGGAAGACTGTGGGAGGTGATGGTCAAAAATTAAAACTATTGTGGAAGGGAAGGGAGAACTGAAAGCATAAATGGGGGGAATGGGAAATATATATGTATATATAACAGGAATTATTGATATAAATAATAAAATTAAATATTAATACCCTAAAGCCTTTCCCAAAGTCAAACAAATCATAAACACAGTTCCTTCTGGTATTCGCCCTTCCTTTGAGTCAATAATAGTGTAGGTCTGAACATGGAACCTGATCTGTCAATTAGTCCACAAGGATTTATGTTTATTTATACTTACAATGTCTAAGGCACTTTGCCGAGCTCTGGGGACACAAACAGAAAATCAAAATGGCCCCTACCCTCAAGAATCTTCTATTCTAATAGGGCAGACAACATGGGCATACTTAAAGGCACTGGTCTTATGTATCTATCCATACATAAGAGATACAGGGCAAAGTTGGAGGGAAATCTGGGATGACCAGGAAAGGTCTCATGTAGAAGGTGGTGTTTGAATCAGTCTTATAGAAAACCAAGGAAGGCAGAGGGGAGGAGGGAGGGCATTCCTGGCATGGGGGAAGACCAGTGCAGAGGTAGAACGATGGGACATCGAATGTCTTGTTGGAGACAGGACAGTAGGAACAGAGCAAGAATATTGTGACTGAGACTTAGAGGGTATGGATGGCTAGTGTCAGAAAGCAGGAAGGGGAGAGTTTATGAGAAGCTTTCAGTGGCAAACAGAAGAGTTTGTATTTGGTCTCAGAGGTAAGAGGGAGACACTGGAGTTTGCAAGAGTGGGGTGGGGTGCAATGAGGGAAGGAATGATATGGTCAGACTTGCACTTTAGGAAAGTCACGAGTAGCTGCGCAAATAGTGATTTAGCACAGGGACAATCGAGGCAGGGACAGTCAAGGCAGGGACGCTACTCAGGAGGCTATTGTAAAAGCCCAGGCAAGCGATACTGAGTGTACTGAGGTGGTGAAGTGTGAGTGATGGTAATAAGTTGTCAGAGTGAGTGGAGAGAAGGTGGGAGACTGTGGGAAAGAAGACGTGGAGACAAGAGACTCACCAAGGAGGGGGGGAGGGGAAGTGGAGGCAATGGAGTTGGATAGGTGTTTGGGGGAGTGTGGCCAAGGATCAGCTGCTATCGGTAAGGAGTCACTCTCCAAAAGTGGGGCACGTTGTGAAGTTTGTCTCAGCTGCCACCAGATAATGACGTGGGATTGGGTACCAGAAAGAGACTAATGATGCTGTGGGTGTAAGATTTCAGATGTTTAATTGTTACAAGGATGGAAAGGATGAACAGTGCAGATGTAAAGGAGAACAGCATTGTTTGATGTAAAAAAAAAATCCCTAGAGTCCAATGTGTTGAAAAAGACACCTTCCATAGGTTATCACTTACACATTTAAAATAGTCCGTAATTGGTTTAATAACAAATATACAGATACACACATACATGTTATATTAAACTATATTAACATACAATATAATAATTATATATATCAGACCAAAAGCCAATTCACCACAAATAAGAGGTCCAAACATATATCCAAAGAACTCTTAAAAGAATTGCATATGATTAACAACCATATGAAAGAATGTTCAAATCATGAATAATAAGAGAAATAAATATCAAAACCACTTTGAGTTTCGCACTCATACCCAGAAAACTGTTGATTCCACCTAGTAAGAGCAAAAGAATGGCTTCCGGAGTCTCCATTCTATCTCTCTCTCCTGCCCACTTCTATGGCCACTCACACTACTAAGATGAGCAAGGAGTCACCAACTATAGCCCTTTAATAATATGAATTATCATCGGGACCTAACATCTATCTTGCCTCTGTGCCCTAACGTCCATCTGGCCTTACTCCTTGCCCTACTACGATACAGTCCAGCCCCGCTGATCTTGATTTTGATTTGGCCACCACACTTGTCAACACCCTAGGTACTGCCATATGAACTGCCAACAAGAATTTACAGATTCCTGGACCCTTCTATCTACACTGCTATTGATTTTACTTTTCCAGTTGCAAGGGGAGTTCGTTAGTAATATAAGCTGTCTGGATCTTCTATTCCTATACACCATTTTATTGGGAAAATCTTTATTTTATTTTGTATTTATTTTATTTATTTGGGTATATGTTTACTTTATGTATTTATTTATCAACTCTATTTTATTTATTAATAAGATCTTTGTTTTATTAACATAAACTTCACCCTTAGATGTACCCTCTGGGACAACTCTCCCTTTCTATAGCCTATAGAAACTCTGAGAGAAGAAATACCCAACTCTGACCAAAACTGCCTCCAAACTGAACTCAAGAATGTCACTAATCCTACGTAGAAGGAAAACCCATGTATATTTGTTATAAGGGTTTTCTTTTTCTTTTTCAATGTAGTGCGTGAGGTGAGAGGCAGAGAAGATTTATACATAATAAAGTACAATGTAAATGTGTGAGTCAATGATTCTCTGCAGAGAACTCCTGCCCTCAGTCACACATCTCCCCGTAACTAACAAGATACCTTACATGAAGGTACTTCCCTTCTCTCGTTCAATTCCTTTGACAGCTACCCAGGGCAGAGTACCAGGGCAGGGAAACAGTTGGTTTTAATGTGGAAGAATATGTCATTAAAAATTAAGTATACACAGATGCATTTTACCGTGAACAAAATCTCTCAGGTGCCAGACAAACTTCCTCAAGGACACGCGTCTTGTGGGTGATGTCTGGGCCTATAGAATAGATCATCTTGGCTTCAACAAGACATCTCAGGGCTGATTAAGGACTAGACAAGTGACCAATGGTGAAGGAAGAGTGAGATTAATTCCACTGGGAGTCCAAATAGGTATGGGAGGAAATTCACTTTCTTAGCTGTTCAGTGAATCAATTTGATTGGCTATGTACTATTTTGTTTTACTTTTCTTAAAATTTCTTATTTACTTTTAACATTTTTATGAGTTCCAAATTCTCTCCCTCTAGCCTATGCCACACCCATTGAGAAGGTGAGCAATGTGATATCAATCATACATGTGAAATCATGCAAAATATGTTTCCACATTAGCCATGTTGCCAAAAAGCATAGAAAAATAAAGTGAAAAAATTCTACTTCAATTGGCACTCAGAATTCATCCGGATAGCATCTTCCTTCATAAATCCAAATCTTTCCATGTTTTTCTAAATCAACTGACTCATAATTTCCTATACCACAACAATAGTCCAACATAAACACGTTCTATCTGAGAGATTGTCTATGAAAGTTTCCCCCAATTTTCTATATCACTTCTATTCTTAGCTACATTGGGTTTATTTATACAAGAACATTTTAATTTAAAATAATCAAAACTATCCTTTTATTTACACATCAACAATGCTCTCACCTTATAATATACTTTAAGATCTTCCTTTACATCTTTTCTCCCCTTTCTTAAAATTCCTGACCTTTTGTTCTTCCAAATGATCTTTATTATTTTTTTTATAACTCAGTAAGAGATTTTTTTAGTAATTTAATTGGGATGGCATTGAATAGATTAGTTAAGTAAAATTGTCATTTTTAATTATATTGACTTTACCTACCCATAAACAATAAATATTACTCCAATTATATAAATTCGATTTAATATGTATAAACGATTAAATTTGTGTTCTTATAGTTCATGTATCTCTTTTAGCTGGTATATTCTTAGGTATTTTGTATTGTCTAGTTATTGTAAATCATCAAAAAATATCGAATGATATTACTAACACAATTTCCCCATTTTTCTCTTTTGATTAAAACTATTTTAGCTTTACCTTTGTCTGAGATAATGAATACTGCAACTGCTTTTTTGCATTATAAGTTCTTCACTTGCCCTTTATTTTTCTAGCTTTCTCAACCTCCCTTCCCTCCTACTGCCAGTTCAGGAAGACCTTGGCTGGGGAAGAGGTCAGTCCAATCAAAGCAGGACATGGGCCTGGAGGTCAGAGGCCTGGACTTATGGGGTCAGTTGTCATAGCTTCTGCATTCAGGAAGGTTTTATCTATCCAGGGCCCCTGCTTAGAACTCTGTTCTCTTGAGACTGTCTCTTCTTTCTAGCAAAACTGCTACCAGAGGACTAAAGTTCATCATTTAATTCTGAGGCCCTGATCCACTCCCCAGCAGGCTGACAGAAAAGCTACTGTCAGTTGGGGGCTTTGACTTGCCAGTAATATGTGGCTCTAGGGCTGGTATGTGACACTGAGCCATCCTACTAGTGATTCCATGCGTGAGCTGGAAATGACCTTAGGACCTACATGTCAGAGGAGGAAAAGACTTTAGAAGCCAGAATAGATAGCTAGGGGAAACCTTAGAACAGAGGGCATTGGGAAACTGAGGACCTTCGAGAACTGGGTCATTGAATGTGAGAGGTGAAAATGCAGTGTATGTACGGTGCACACTACATTTATTGGAAAAAGAAGGGGCTTTAGAACATGGAGGGTCTCAGAGATTCTTAAAACATAGGTCATCAGGGACTAAAGGAGAAAATAACAGAGTGGCCTTGTAACCCTGAATGGCGAGCTGGAACGGAGGGGCTGTTGACCCTCATCTAATCTGACTCCCTTAGTTTACCGATGAAAAGACTGAGACCCAGTGAGAAGGAATGACTTGTTCGAAGTCACTGAGCTTGTGGGTGACAGAACCAGGAGAACTAAATAGTCTTAGATGACGTCAAATCATCCTTGGCGACCAGATTCTGTCACTGGGGGCAGAGAGGTCTGAATTATCTCCCTCCATCCTCAATCTCCACCTTAGCTACTGCAAAGCACCTGGGATGTCCCTAGTCATCCAGTTGCCTTCCTCCAAAAATGTGCCTGCCCATCTTAGGTGGCGTGCTGTCTGCAACCTCCCCTAAGCTCATCATTGGGGGGGGGGGGCAGCCCATGATGCTAGAGGGCTTCCTAACTTTCTCCTGACAGATCAAGGGTACCAGAGAAGACCTAGGTCTGTCATATCTTACCATATGACTGGCCCATCTATTCTACCTATCATGTGTGTCCCTCATGAGACCTTGGAACTCCCTCGCTGGTTCTGGGCTGTAGCTTACAACACCGAAAAATGGACTCGCTGAAAACAAAAGTAGACCACAAAGAAAGGATTCACTCCATGAGGCAGCAATAAATATTAGGATCAAGTAAAATGATTGAAAAAAATGGAAGAAAATGTAAGATAAATGATATTTTTAAATGACCTGGAAAACGAGCCAAGGATAGATGGTTTAAGAGCCACTGAAGTCTTGAAAAGTATAATTTTAAAAAAGCTAACACACTGTATTTTAAGAAATCATAAATGAAAACCATTTGGATCTGTGGAACCAGGAAGCAAGATAAATATTCCAAGAATCCAAACTTCAGTTCCTGAAAGAAATCCTGAAAAAGTCCTAGGGACTTCAAAGCCAAAATCCAGACCTCCCATGCTAACAAAAAAATATTCTAAGTACCAAGAAAAATACAACTGAAGTCTATACCCAGGTACTACAGTGGGGATCACACAAGAAATATAAATTTCTTCCAAAAATGACAGGAAACTTGAAATATAACATTCCCAAAGTAAAAATATAAAAGTTTATGACCAAGAATAAACTATACTCAAAGGCTGAGTATAATCGTCCAGGACCTTTAACAGAATACAGGATTGTCATGCATTCCTGATGAAAAGACTAGAACTTAGTGAGAACTCTGAAATGCAAACACAAGAGTCCCAGAGAAACTTCGAAAAGTAAATTTATTGAAGGAATTGAAGGAGCTGAATGATGATCTACGGGCAATATTCCAACAGAAGGAAAGATATAAGGGTTCCTTTGGAAAATTAATAACTCCAAAAGGTACAGAGGAAGTGAAATAAGGAAAGGAAAAAACAGAGAACTTCTGGCATGTGGATTGATTTTCTTCTGAGGGTTTTAAAGAGAAGATAGAAGAAGTCACTAGTGTAGAAAGGAGGAAGAAAAGGTGGAAGTTGCTATTTTTCATAAAGTATGTGAGAAGAATATACAGACACAGAGGAAAGAACGAGCAAATGGGTGTCAGATGAACATCATTCTGATCTGAAATAGACAAAAGACACATGTGCACGGACACACAGGTTTGGTATGGAAATATAGTGAACTCAACACGGAAACAAGGTGGGGGTAGGAAGAGGGGTCTAACATGAAGGATAATACCGAGGAAGGAGTAGCCACAAACTAAAAGAATTTTTTGGTCCAGAAGGGCCTAGTAAAAGGTACAAAAAGGGAAAAGAATAGAAGTGGAATCTAAGTGGGTACCTTAGATTTCCTCTAAAATCAAGTGAGGAATAATGGAACAAATTGTGGCATATGAACATAATGAAATGCTACTGCACCGAAAAAACTAACTAGAGATTGTTTCAGAGAATCTTGAGCAGTAGAAACAGACACAGACTGAAGGGAGGAGGACCAAGCAAACAATGTATAAAAGGACAACACTTTAAGTTAGGAAAAAACTCTGAACTTAAATAATATAAAAATACCATTTGCACACAGAGGACACAAAAGGGATTTTATAGGTAAACCGTGGATCTCTATTTCATATTGCTTGTTGTTCATAAAGAATGGAATAATTTCTACATTACTTTCAAAGCCACCTTGCGCATCTCTGCTTCCTTCTGATCTGCCCTTTTGATCTTTTCTGTATGTATTTCAAGATATTTCAATGGCCCGCTTATATTCTTGACATTACTACTGCTAACCTCCACTCACCCTTTCAGCCCATGGCCGCCCCTCAGAGGCGAGACAGAGAAAGACAAAACTAGAATGAAGGCAAGAATGAATCTACACAGTGGCTATATCCAAAAACGTGTGTCTGCTCCTTGTTTCCATCACCTCCCTCTTGGGAACGTGCTTCATCCAAGGTCATTGAAAAGTGGACTTGCTCATCGCACAGATCAGAGTCCCTAACACTTTTTCTTTGAAGATAATTACACACATTTGCTTTTAAAGAACTGCAGCTTTTTAATACAAGTTCCATCCCTTTACATGAGAAACTTTTATTTTCTTCCATTTAGACTCTCTGCCTTATGATTTAATATGTGAAATAAGCCTCCCCTTCTCAGGAGAGGCCTGAATAAACTCCAGGGGAAGAAATGCAGTGGTCTTCCCCAAGCCACTTGAAAACTGTGTATATAACAGAGTAACATCACAAATATACATGCAAGACAGAAGGTTTCACTACTTGTTATCCTTTAAAAGTTAAATTCAGTAAATTATGAACATGTAATTGCTTTGCAAAACCGGGTACAAACATCTCCTATCTTCAAACACACACACACACACACACCCCAAGATACTTTTACTAAGATCATTTCCTTGAACTAAATATGGACGAGGACTAAGGAAAGGCAAGAATTGGTTCTAACATCTTAAAAAAAACTCACAATATGTATTTATACACATACGTTTTTCCCCTCTACAAAACCTGCTGGATGCCCCAGAGTATTAAGATAAACTTCCCTATGGACTTTGCTTAGGACAGATCTCCAAGACCGGCCAAGAACTAGACAAGTGAGAGGTGGGTGAGAAATAGAATTTCCTCCCGCACCCAAGTGAAGAAAAAAAGGGAGACAAGCTCACACTGTAATCAGTTTCTCAGCTGTCTAGTTCAGGGGTGAGGGACCTGTGAACTTGAGACCACATGTAAGCCTCTATGTCCTCAAGTGCAGCCCTTTGACTGAATCCAAATTTACAGAACAAATCCCCTGAATGAAAGAATTTGTTCTGTAAAACTTGGATTCAGTCAAAGGGCCATACCTGAGGACCTAGACTACCACATGTGGCCTTGAGGCTGCAGGTTTCCAACTCCTTGTCTAGGAAGTTACCGTATTCTAGTGAAGAGATTGAGGACAGATACAGATTTCTTTAGTGAATGGTTTTTGTGAAAAATATTCCAAAACCTCAGGGTCTCATCTCCAGCCCCTGTAACTATGTCCTGTCCATCAGGAGACACTGCCATATACAAAACTCGAGAGGTGTGTCCTGTAAGTTTGGCTACTTGGGTCAGGGAGGGGTACTTCCAGACAACAATCTGGTTTTCTGAGTAGCCATGAGTGCTGACCAGCTCGTTGTCATGTCTGGACCAGGCCAGGTTGCACACTTGAGAACCGGTATCAATTTGCTGCAGGGGCTGCCCTGTGAGCGTATTCCAGAATCGGATGCGGCAGTCAACTGAACCGCCACCTGACGCTAACAGGCTGTGCTGGTGGGGAGACCATGCCATGGCTTTCACAGCTGCCTTATGATAGGCATACTGCTGGAGTGGCTTTAAATTGTAATTGTTCCAGACTAAAACCTTGTTGTCATTTCCCCCAGAAGCCAGCAGGCGGTGATCTGGGGACCACTTCAGTCCACACACCTCCAGCTTGTGACCCTTCAGTGAACGCTGGGAATGCACAGGGCATGCCCGGATATCTCTCTGGAGGATCCTTCTGTCTCTGCTCCCAGAAGAAATTTGGTCTGCATTCCAGGCCAATGAACTAACCCTCGCTACGTGGCCATCCAGTACAGACAATTTCCTTTCAGCATGTACATCCCAGATCTGCACCAAGCCTCTCTGTGTGCCAACTGCTAACAAGTTCCCATGTTCAGACCAGTTCACAGAGGTCACAGAATCATCTTCCCAAGAGAGGTCACAGAGTTTGGTCACCTGGCAGGTGGTAGCACTCCACAGGAAAGCACGGGTGCCCAGGCCAACTGCAAGGGTATTAAGATGAGACCAGTCCAGTAGGTTCAGGTAGAAATCATCATGGAGATCAGAAATGTGGAGGATCTTAAACGGGCTTCTGGAGATGTTCCTGGTCAGATCCTGTGCAGATGTTAGTAAGCTCTGACTTCTCTCGCTGATGGGTGACAAAGCAAAAGGTGAGACTTCACAGCTGATGTCATTGCTCCAACACTTAGGGGAGAAGGTAAAAAGATTCTTTTTGGTTGGCACAGAAAGCTGCCGTGTTTGCTGCTCTACTTTTGGATCTTGGACTTTCTGGATCCCTGCTCCCAGAAGCTCGTTCTGCAACAGGGCAGAGTACATAAGGCCACTTTTTTGGTTGTGTGTGCCAGAACCTTTGGTTGGGGGCTTCAGCCTGGAAAATTTCTCAGAGTCATCACTGCTATAGAAGTGCAGGCCCCAGTTGGCTCCAACCCTGGAGGGAATGAAGCGGTCTCCATGTTTGCTGCCAGAGGATGCTGGAGAAGTGGGCAGTGCTGCACTCCAGCTCATCTTGACCGCAAGATGGCAATTCAGCTCTACTTTGTATCTCACTCTGGGACAGATTAACAGGCAGCTTCTGATTAATTTAACTCAGGCCCTAAAATGGCCCCAGGTACTGGGCAAGATCAGACACTAGTGGCCTTCTGAGAGTCTTGTAGGCAGTCTTATGTAGCCAAGGCTTTTTCTATGGATGTGGATGTGTGGAGCAGATGCCTCTTGGCAGCTCAGTCCTGCGAAGAAAAGTCAAGTTACTTTGGGAGAAAAAGTGTTTGGGATGCTGGTATAGCAGAGAATGGGAGACAAGGAAAGAAAGACATGCACAGGATGCAGCTTGAAGCTGGGTGTCACAAGACAGTAAGGGGAGGAGGTGAAGACAGAGGACCTCAGACTTCGGGCTTGGTTCCACAAGGACTTATGATCAAAGTCAATCGGAGGAGAAAATTCTCCCAGGAATACAGTCCTAAGGAGAAAGAATAAGATCAGGTTAGGAGAAGCAGTGGCTGCACACATGGGAGTGGTCATGGTCAAACCCTGACTGGAGATGCCTTTCTGGGTCTGGATAGATGGAAAGGTTGAAGGAGAACAGACTCCGATTGTAATCTAGGGAGTCGAAGAGCCAATGGGCAAGCTCAGTCTAGGAGGAGATTGTGCTCTGGAACACAGTACTTGAGCAAATGATCAGGGTAGGTGAAAAAGGAGACGCCTCTAGGGAATATGGAATTGGGGAGAAGGTTAGGATCAATCTCTGGGAGGAGAAAATTCTGGAGAGCTCAGGTCCAGGGAGAATGGTCCAGTTTAATATTGGAGAAAGATGATTCAAGGGAGAATAACAGCGTCAAGACAGACAGTCACAAGTAACACTACAAATATGGAAATATTAAGGAGTTTGGGGACAATGTGGGGTTGGAGAGCCTCAGATTTGGAGAGGCTCTGGGCGCACACCTCTGAGGGAGGATGGCCAAGGTCAGTCTGTCTGGAGATTCCTTTGGAATCTCAGTGCTAGGGAGAATATGAAATTCAGTATCTGAAATCAGACCCCCTGGAAAGCTTTGAGGATGGGAGTATTCATTTAACTTAGGCCTACTATAGTGCCAGTCACTGGAATAAACCTTTCAGAACTATTATCTCATTCTGGGTGGATTTGTCTCTCAGGAGTGGGAGTCTGGAAGGAATGACCCAGCTCAGTCTCTGAGAACTGGTACCTCATGGGAGCTCAGATCTGGGGAGAATGGGCAAGGCCAAAGTCAATTTCTTGGAAGAGCTGCTTCTAAGGAGCTCAGATCAAGTTCAGTCTGGGAGGAAAAGCTCTTGAGACACTGGTCTAGGAGAGAATAGGAAGCAAAGAAAGAAAGACACTCACAGGTGGCTGATCAAATGTTGGTGTACCTATGAGACAGTCTGGGAGGTGAGGCTGGAGGAGCTCAGACTTGGAGAGGCTCAGGGTGCACACCTCTGAGGGAGGATGGCCAAGGTCAGTCTAACAGGACACTCCTTTGGGAACTTGGCCTTAGGGAGAATAAAAAAGGTTAATATCTGAAATGAGATCTCCTGGGCAGTTTTAGGGAAGGGAATGATCATTTGATACAGGCCTACTATGTGCCAGGCACTGGACTAAACCCTTCACAATATTATCTCATTCTGGGAGGAGATGCCTCTCAGGAGTTGGAGTCTGGATGATCCACCTCAGTCTCTGGGAGCTGATACCTCATGGGGGCTCAGATCTCTGGAGAATGGGCAAGGGTAAAACTTTTGTAGAGGAGCTGCCTATATGGAACTCAAGTCAAGTTCAATCTGAGAGGAAAAGTTTTGAGATACTGGTCTAGCATGGAATAGGAAGTAAAGAAAGAAAGATACTCACAGGTGGCTGATCAAATGTTGGTGTCTCTACGAGATTGTCAATGGAGAAGGTGAGGCTGGAGGACCTAAGACTTGGAGAGGCTCCGGGAACACACCTCAGAGAGTGGATGCCCAAGGGCAGTTTGACTCATTTGGGACCTGAGTCCTAGGAAGAATAAGCAAGGTCAGTATCTGAAATCGGATCCTCCGGGTCAATTTGGGGGAAGGGAGTAATCATTTATTATGGGCCAACTATGTGCCAAGCGACAGAACTATGGTCTTCAAAAATATTATCTCATTCTAGGTGGAGATACCTCTCAGGAGTTGAAGTCTGGAAAGGATGACCCACCTCAGTCTCTCATAGGAGATACCCCTTCAGGTCTCAGATCTGGAGAGAACGTTCAAGGGCAAGGTCAGTGTCTTGGAGGAGATGCCTCAGTTGAGCTCAGGCCTGCTGAGAGTGGTCAAGGTCAGGCTGGAAGAAAGGATTATGACATAGTTTCCAGCAGAAAAGAGGAAGCAAAGAAAGATATGCACAGGTCCCTGATCAAAGGTTGGTGTCTCTATGAGATAGTCAGGGGAGAAGGGGAGGCTGGAGGACCTCAGATTTGGAGAGGCTCTGGGTGCATACCTCTGAAGGAAGATGGCCAAGGTCAGTCTGACTAGAGATTCCTTTGGTATCTCAGTGCTAAGGAGAATATGAAAATCAGTATCATAACTCAGACCCCCTGGACAGTGTGGGGGAACGGACCAATCTTTTAACCTAGGCCTGTTATGTGCCAGTCACTGGAATAAACCTTCCACAACTACTATCTCATTCTGGATGGAGATGCCTCTCAGGAGTTGACGACCCACCTCAGTTTCTGGGAGCTGATACCTCATGGGGGATCAGATCTGGGGAGAACAGGCAAGGGCAAAAATTTCTTAGAGGAGCTGCTTCTAAGGAACTCAGATCAAGTTCAGTCTGTGAGGAAAAGCTTTTGAGACACTGTTTCACCAGAGAATACAAGGCAAAGAAAGAAAGACACTCACAGGTGGCTGATCAAATGTTGATGTCTCTATGAGATAGAGGAGGTGAGGCTGGAGGAGCTCAGACTTGGAGAGGCTCAAAGTGCACACCTCTGAGGGAGGACGGCCAAGGTCAGCCTGTCAGGACTCTCCTTTGGGAACTTGGCCTTAGAGAGAATAAAAAAGGTCAGTATCTGAAATGAGATCTCCTGGGAAGTTTTGGGGCAGGGAATGATCATTTAATATAGGCCTACTATGTGCCAGGTACTAGAATGAACCCTTTATAAGTATTATCTTATTCTGGGAGGAGATGGCTCTCAGGAGTTGGAATGTGGAGGGGATGCCTAACTTCATTCTCTGGGATGAGATATCACTTCAGTCTGAGATCTGGGGAGAATAGGTAAGGGCAAGGTCAGTGTCTTGGAGGAGCTGCTCAAGACTTGCTCAAGACTCAAGCCTGGTGAGAGTGGTCAAGGTCAGTCTGGGAAGGTAGGCTTAGAGATATTGGTCAAGGAGAAAATAGGAAGTAAAGAAAGAAAGATACTCACAGGTGGCTGATCAAATGTTGGTGTCTCTTTGAGATAAGGCAGGGGAGAAGGTGAGGCTGGAGGACCTCAGATTTGGGGAGGCTCTGGGTTCACACCTCTGAGGGAGGATGGCCAAGGTCAGTCTGACTGAAGACTCCTTCGGAGTCTCAGTGCTAGGCAGAATATGAAATTCAGTATCTGAAAATCAGACCCCCTGGAGAGATTGGGGGAAGGGAGTAATCATTCAGTTTAGGCCTACTATAGTGCCAGTCACTGGAATAAACCTTTCAGAACTATTATCTCATTCTGGGTGGATTTGTCTCTCAGGAGTGGGAGTCTGGATAGAACGACCCAGCTCAGTCTCTGGGAACTGGTACCTCATGGGGGCTCAGACCTGGGGAGAATGGGCAAGGCCAAAGTCAATTTCATAAAAGAGCTGCTTCTAAGGAGCTCAGACCAAGTTCTGTCTGAGAGGAAAAGCTTTTGAGACACTGGTCTAGGAGAATATAGGAAATAAAGAAAGATACTCACAGGTGGCTGATCAAATGTTGGTGTCTCTATGAGATAGAGGAGGTGAGGCTGGAGGAGCTCAGACTTGGAGAGGCTCAAGCTGCACACCTCTGAAGGAGGATGGCCAAGGTCAGCCTGACTGGAGAATCCCTTGGGAACCAAGTCCCTGAGAGAAAGAGCAAGGTCAGCCTCTGACATCAGACACCCCTGAATACCTTGGGGGAAGGGAATAATCATTTAATTCAGGCCAATTATGTGCCAGTCATTGCACTAATACCGTCTCAAGTATTATCTCATTCTGGGTAGAGATGCCTGTTCGGAGTTGGAGTCTGGAGGGGAAGGCCAACCTCGGACTCTAGTTGCAGATACCCTTTGGGGCTCAGATCTGCAGAGAATAGGCAAAGGCAAGGGCAAGGTCCATTTCTTAGAGGAGCTGCCTCTAAGCAGCTCAGGTCAAGGTAAGTCTGGGAGGAAAAATTTTTGATATACTGGTCCGACAGACAATAGGAAGCAAAAAAAGAAAGATACTTACAATTGTCAGATCAAGTGTGGATTAGGCAGGGGAGAAGGTGGGGTTGGAGGGCTTCAGACTTACTCTCTGTGAACCAGCTTCTGGATGTCTGAGGACAGATGTCCAGAGTCTGTCTGATAGGAGACTTCTTCTGGGAAGTCAGTCACAGGGAGAATGAGCAAGGTCAGTCTCTAAGATCAGACCCCTTGCACAAGCTTGGAGGGACGAAAATAATAAGTGATTCCAGGCCTACTATGTACTAGGTACCGAGTAAATGTTACCTTTATGAATGTTGTCTCAGAGTAGAAGCTGCCTCTCAGGAGCTCAGGCCTGGAGGGAATGGCCAGCCTCAGTCTCTGGGAGGAGATAGCTCTTATGAGCTCAGATCTGGGGAGAATGAGTCGGGTCAGCCTCTGAGATGAAATCAACTAACCCCCACATTTGCCCCCAACCCCACGCCAACAGCTTGGGGAAGGATATCATCATTTATTGGGGATCTACCATGTGCCAACCTCTAGGCTAAGCCCTTGACAACGATGATGTCACTGTGGGAGGTGATGCCTCTTAGGAGCTCGAGCCTGTGGATATTACAAAGTCAAGGTCAGAATGTGTGAAGAAAGCCTCTGAGGGGTCTGGCCTGGGTAGTCTGGTCAAGGTCAGAGTCTGACAGGAGGAAGAGGAAGAAGAGGAGGAGGAGGAGGCTCTCTGGGGACAGGCCTGGGGAGAAGGGGGCAGGACACAGTGGTGCGCACCCCTAGCCGAGGCTAAGACAGGCACGTTGGTAGCCGGGGCAGCGTGAGGATGGACAGAGGGACTGACAGAGGGACTGTGGCATGGAGGGAGGAACAGATGGAGAGAAGTACAGATGGAGGGGAGGAGGGAAGGAGGGAGGGATCTACGTTAAGAGGGATGGAGAGAAAGAAGGAGGGAGAGTAGGAGGGAGAGATGGAGGGAGAGAAGGAGGGAAGGATGGAGGGAGGGAAGGAGGGAGGGAAGGAGGGAAGGCCAGAGTGATAGAGGGAAGGAAGGCCACAGTGACAGATGGAGGGAGGGCCAGAGGCTTCCTACAGGAAGAGGAAATGAGGGGAAAAGGCCCGAGCCCCCCCACCCTCCCCCCGCCCTCCCCCACCACCATCGCGGGGCCCCACGAGCCCCTCCCGCCCCCTTACCCTGCAAGGCCTACTGTGACCACGACGACCGTCGCGCTGTCGGGCGGATGCACTTCCGTGGACTTCCGACCTCGTGGTGGGGCGGGGCAGGAAGCTGCAGGGGGAGGGGAAGCACGTGGTGGGCGCTTCACCACCAGGGGCTCCTCCGAGAGGGCTGCTTCCTGCCTCAGCACTCAGGGGAAGGCCGGGAAGTCCTCCGCATCCCTTACCCTCTATCGCCCCCTGCAGGACAAGAGAGGATTGTCACCCTAGAGCAAAGAGAGCCCTCCCTTGCCCCGCCCCCACCCAGAAAAAAAAAAAAGACTTCATAGGGAAGGGAAGGGGCCAGGGGCTCCTATCTATTGCCCCACCTGCTTAGCTGCAAAGAAGACCAGGCTGTGCCTTCCGTGATGCTGACCAAGCTTGGCCTGGAGCCAGCCCCTGCCACGCACGTCAGGGTAGAGGTTGAACCGCGCTTGGAGAGCTCACAAGTAGGCTGATGGAGGAGGAGCGTGGACCTGGTGCCGAGGCGGGGGGCACAGTGGGGGGTCTACCTCGGGCTTCTCCCTGAGCTAAGGGAGGCTGAGGGCTCTGCA
>CM053775.1:42984366-42999435 GCA_028658325.1 Potorous gilbertii
TGCATTTAGTATTCCTGCTTTTATGCAGGTTTGTAATGCCCTAAATAAAAGGTCACTTTTTGAGATGCAAAGTACAGATGAAAAAAGTATACCCCTTTCTATTTCCATTCAATTTTCTACAGAGGTCTGTCATATTTAACTTTTCTACAATTCTATTTATCTCGTTAACTTCTTTATTGTTTATTTTATGGTTAGATTTATCTAGCTGTGAAAGGGGAAAGTTGGGGTCCTTTACTAGTATAGATTCACTGTTTCCTCCTATAACTCATTTACATTTTCCGATAAGTATTTGCGTGTTAAATCATTTGACACACGTACGTATAACATTTATATTACTTGTCTATATTTTCAAGTTTCTCACGAGTCTTGTGTTTGAATGTCGTATTTCCTATTCACCTGTTTTTTTCATCAGAAATGCTTGAAAGTTCTCTGTTCCATGTAATATCTGTTTTTCCTTTGTAAGATCAGACCTTGCACAGTCCTCCCTCACTCCAAACAAAGTCAAGTGAAAGGTATGTCATCATTTCTCTGATGTCACAGTCTTCTTCGAAAGTGAAGGTCGAACACAATCGTTTTACTGGATAGGTGATTCTTGATTGTAATTCCTGTTCCTATACTTTCCAGGATATCATATTCCAAACCCACTGCTCCTTTAATGTGATAGCTGTTAAACATAAAACTTTTTTTTTCAGAAGAGGCATGAAAATGGTGTACACCTTCTTTCCCAAACAACCTGGGTTTCTGTGGAGCTGTGGTGAGTCAGGCGCCTTTCTTACCCTCCTTTGGCTTTTTGGAGGAGTACTTTTATTTATTTTTTTATTTATTTCTGTATTTGTTTATTCTTAGATCAGGGATTACTTTCCAACACGTGAAACCAACAAACACAACAAATCCTCTCACCAGCAAATATGTAGACATACATATGAGAGGACTCAAGGAAAGCTGATGGGCAAAGGAAGCACTTTCCAACCAAATTAGAATACATTATTGCTTATGCCTTGAATATCCTTTGCTTAACCCAGAACAGAAAAGGCTACACAAGGAGACCTAAGAAGCTGAATCTAGTGGAGCATCTCCATGGTAACCTAATCCACCCCCAAATAACTCTTGCATCCAGTCCTTTCTCTCCATTCACATACCCTCATCACTGCTCACCTTGAGGATTGCACTAGTCTGTTAGTTGTTCTCCCTGCCTGATGTCTCTCCCCGTTTCAGTTCATCCTCCACATTTCTGCCACCTGCCTCCAACTTATCTTTCCCCCTGGGGGTGGGAGGAGGAACGAACAGTCGCAGGTGAATATTACGCCTTTTTCCCACACTGTATTCAGCCAAACTGGCCCTCTGTCTCTCTTCTTCATACATGTCGCTCCCAGTGACATCTCCCAGTCTTTGCATAGGTCTAGAATGCATTGCTCTGTACCTCTTCCTCATACAATCTCTCTTCCTCTAAGTCCTACCTTTGGCACAAGCCCTTTCGTGATCCTTCTGAGGGCCAGAGCCCACCCTTTCTCCCCAAATCCCTGGGATCCATCTGCATTTATTCCTGTTATATTTGTTCAACATATATACATAGCTGTTCTCAATGTCGCCCCATTAGAATACCCTTTCCTTGGGGGGGAGGGATCACTTCCTTCATTGGATTTGTATCCCCAGCACCCAGAACAGGCCCTTGCACTCACTAGGAACTTCATTGACTGGAGGCTGGGAAGTGATGAAGATGAACCTGAGACCCACTTGAGTCACCAAGTTCTCAAGTCAGGAGCCCCAGTCACCCTACCATCCCCACAATGTGTTGAATGAGTTACACCGTGATTTTCCCAGCTTTCCCAAAATTCCTTCCCCACTACTGCCAACTCAGGAAGACCCAGGATGGGAAAGAATTCAACCCAATCAAAGCAGGACATGGGCCTGAGCCGGTGGTCAGAGGTCTGGATCTGTGTGGTCGGTTGGCATGGCTTCTTCATTCAGAACGGTTTTATCTATCCAGAGCCCCTGCTTAGAACTCAGTTCTCTTAATACTGCCTCTACTTTCTAGCAACACTGCCCTCAGAGGACTAAACTAGGCCACCACTTCTGAGGCCCTGACCCACTCCCCAGCAGGCTATCAGGCAAGCTGCTGCGAACTAGGGGCTTTGACTTGCCAGTAGTATGCAGCCCTAGGACTGGTCCTTGTCACTGGGTCATCCTATTAGGGATTCCATGCCAGAGCTGGAAGCGACCTTAGAACCTACATGTCAGAGGAGGAAAAGGCCTTAGAAGCCAGAAGAGAGAAGCTAGCTAAGAGAGCCTTACAACAGAAGGCATTGGAGAAACTGAGGACCACTGAGAACTGGGTCACTGAATGTGAGAGTCGAAAGAGCAGTATATGTACTGTGCACACTTTAGATATTACAACGACAAGGGACTTTAGAACATGGAGGAACTCAGAGATTCTTAGAACGTTGCTCAAGAGGGACTATAAAAGAGAAAATAACGGAGGTGGCCTTGTAACTCAGGGTGGCCTGAGTTGAAAAGGAAGGCTGTTGGCCCTTATCTAATCTGATTCCCTTAGTTTACCGATGAACAGACTCAGACCCAGAGAGGGGGAATGACCTGTTCAAAGTCGCAAAGCTTATAAGGGATAGAACCAAGAGAACTAAACGATCTTAGATGGGGTCCGATGCATTTCATTATCCTTAGCGACCAGATCCACGGTCACTGGGGCCAGAGAGGTCTGATTCATCTCCCTCCATCGTCATTCTCCACTTCAGCTACTGCAATGAACCTGGGATGTCCGTGATCGTCAATGTGCCTTCCTCCAAACATGTGCCTGACCGCCTGCCCATCATAAGTGGCTGCTGCTCGGAACTTCCCCTAAGTTCACCACGGCAAGGGCATGAGGCTCCAGACTGTGATGCTAGAGACCCTGCTCACTTTCCCCTAACAGGACAAGGGTACCAGAGAAGCCCTGGGTCTGTCTGCCTGTCATCCCTCACCCTCACCAAGTGACTTACCCATCTGTTCGACTTATCACTTGCTTCCTTGATGACATTCTTAAAATCCCTCAGTGGTTGTGGGCTGTAGCTTACAACACTGAAAAATGGACTCCCTGAAAATAAAAGTACACCACATGGAAAATAATCGCTCCATGAGGAAGCAATAAATGTGATGATCAAGTAAAATGATGCAAAAAAATGGAAGAAAATGTGAGATAAGTGATATTTTTAAATGACCTGGAAAACAAGCCAAGGATAGATCATTTGAGAACCACTGAACTCTTGAAAAGCTGATTTAAAAAAACACACTGTATTTTAAGAAATCATAAATGAAAATCATTTAGATCTGTTGAAACCAGAAAATGAAATAAATATTGCATGAATTCATCCTTAACTTCCGAAAGAAATTCTGAAAAAGCCCTAGGGATGTCAATACCAAAATCCAGAGTTCTCATGCTAAAAAACAAACAAACAAAACAAAACTAAGTACCAAGAAAAATACAACTGAAGTACATACACAGGGACTACAGTGAGGATCACACAAGAAATGTAAACTTCTTGCAAAAAATGAGATGAAATTTGGAGTACAATGTTCCCAAAGGAAAAGTACGGAGGCTTATGGCCAAGAATAAACTACACAGAACAGTTAAGTATACTTGTCCAGGACCTTTAACAGAATACAGGATTGTCATGCATTCCTGAAGAAAAGACTAGAGCTTAGTGGGAACTCTGAAATGCAAACACATGAGTCCAGAAAAACTTCGAAAAGTCAATTTATTGAAGCAGTTGAAGGAGCTGAATGACGATCTAGGGGCAATATTGTAACAGAAGGAAGAGATGTAAGGATCCCTTTGGAACCTTAATAAATCCAAAAGGTACAGAGGAAGTGAAATAAGGAAAGGAAAAAACAGAGAACCTCTGGCGTGTGGATTGATTTTCTTCTGAGGGTTTTAAAGAGAAGATAGAAGAAGAAGTCACTAGTGTAGAAAGGAGGAAGAAAACGTGGAAGTTTCTATTTTTTCATAATTAAAGTATGTGAGAAGAATATACAGACACAGAGGAAAGAACGAGCAAACGGGTTTCAGATGAACATCATTCTGATCTGAAATAGACAAAAGACACATGTGCACGGACACACAGGTTTGGTATGGAAATATAGTGAACTCAACACGGAAACAAGGTAGGGGTAGGAAGAGGGGTCTAACATGAAGGATAATACTGAGGAAGGAGTAGGCTCAAGGGAAATGAATTTCTTGATCCAGAAGGCCTTAGTAAAAGGCGAAAAAAGGGAAAAGAATAAAACTGAAATCTAAGTGCGTACCTTAGATTTCGTCTTAAGACAAGTGAAGCATGATGGAACAAATTGTGGCATATGAACATAATGGAATGTTATTGCACCGTAAGAAACAACAAAAGAGATTATTTCAGAGAATCTTGGGTAGTAGGAACCGATATAGATGGAAAGGAGGAGTACCAGGAAAAAAATGTATAAAAGGACATCACTTTAATGTTTGAAAAAAACTTTGAACTTAAATGATACAAAATAGCATTTGCACGCATAGAGAACACAAAAGGCATTTTATAGAACAACCGTGAATCTCCACGTAATACTGCTTGCTGTTCATAAAGTATGGAATAAATTTCAGACGTTATTTTCAAAGCCACCTTGCTCATCTCTGCATCTTTCTGATCTGCCTTTTGATCTCTTCTGTATGTATTTCAAGATATTTCAATGGTCTACTTGCATTTTTGACATCAGTACTGCTAACCACCACTCACCTTTTCCGCCCATGGCCGACAAAACCAGCATGAAGGCAAGCAGGAATCCACACGGTGGTTATGTTCAAAAACAGGTGTGTCTTCTCCTTGTGTCCATCATCTCCCTCTTGGGGACGTGCTTCATCCAAGGTCTTCGAAAAGTGGGCATGATCATCGCACAGATCAGAATCCCTAACGCTTTTTTTTGAAGATAATCACATGCATTCCCTTTAAAAGAATTGCAACTTGATTTTTAATACCAGTTCCATCGCTTTACATAAGAAACTTTTACTTTCCTCCATTTAGACTCTCTACCTTATGACTGAACATGTGAAATAAGCCTCCCCTTCTCAGAAATGGCCTAAATAAACTCCAGGGGAAGAAATGCAGTAGTCTTCCCCAAGCCATCTGCAAAGTGTATATATAACACAGTAACATCAGAATTATACATGCAAGACAGATGGTTTCACTGCTTGTTATCCTTTAAAAATTAATTCAGTAAATAGCGAACATGTAATTGCTTTGAAAAATTGATGATATAAGACCTGGATACAAATATCTCCTATCTGCAACCCTCAAGCACACAGACACACGTAGACAGACATTGAGAAAGACACAGACAGACATACAGACGGAGAGACAAACAGGTAAACACACACACACACACACACACATACACACACACACCAAGATACCTTTTCTTAGGTCATTTCCCTGAATCTATCCATTTCCTTGAAGTAAATATGGACAAGGACTAAGGAAAGACAAGAACTGGTTTTAAGATCTTAAAAAATTCTCACAATATGTATGTATACGCATACTACTTTCCCCTCTACAAAGCCTACTGGATGCCCCGGAGTATAAAGATAAACTGCCCTATGGACCCTGCTCAGAACAGATCTCCAAGTCTGGCCAAGACCTAAACAAGTGAGAGGTGGGAGAGAAACAGAATTTCCTCCCGCACCTAAGTGAAGAAGAAAAGGGAGACAAGCTCACACTGTAATCAGTTTCTCAGCTGTCTAGTTCAGGGGTGGAGAATCTGTGACCTTGAGACTACATGTAGCCCTCTGGGTCCTCAAGTTGCAGCCCTTTGACTGAATTCAAATTAACAGAACAAATTCCCTGAATAAAAGAATATATTCTATAAAACTTGGATTCAGTCAAAGGGCCACAGCGGAGCACCTAGAAGACCACGGGTGGTCTTGAGGTTGCAGGTTTCCGACCTCTGTCTAGGAAGTTACCAGATTCTGGTGAAGAGACTGAGGACAGATACAGATTCCTTTAGTGAACAGTTTTTGCAAACAATGTTCCAAAACCTCGAGATCTCATCTCCAGCCCCTGCAACTATGTCCTGTCTATCAGGAGACACTGCCATATACAAAACTCAGCAGGAATATCCTGTAAAAATGTCTACTTGGATCAGGCAGGGGTACTTCCAGACAACAATCTGGTTTTCTGATTAGCCATGAGTGCTGACCAGCTTGTTGTCGTGTCAAGACCAGGCCAGGTTGCACACTTGAGAACCGGTATCAATTTGCTGCAGGGGCTGTCCTGTCATCGTATTCCAGAATCGGATGCGGCAGACAACTGAACCGCCAACCGACGCTAACAGGCTGTGCTGGTGGGAAGACCATGAGATGACTTTCACAGCTGCCTTATGATGGGCATACTGCTGGAGTGACTTTCAACTGTAATTGTTCCAGACCAAAACCTTGTTGCTTTTTCCCTCTGAAATCAGCACTTGGTGATCTGGGGACCACTTCAGTCCACACACCTGCAGTTTGTGACCCTTCAGTGAATACCGAGAGTGCATGGAGCATGCCCGGATATCTCTCTGGAGGATCCTTCCATCTCTGCTCCCAGAAGAAATCTGGTCTGCCTTCCAGGTCAATGAACTGACCCTGGCTACGTGGCCATCCAGTACGTACAATTTCTTTCAGCATCTACATCCCAGATGAATTTTGTTATAATAACAGTCAAACATCTCTGAGTTCTTCTATGTCATCTCTCTAGAGGCACTTCAACATGTGAGACTTCAGTTTCCCTTCCTTTGAAAGCAGGTGCTAGGACTTCATTATCTCAGGAGACACTGTCAGCCTAGGACTGATCTCATCCCAATCCTTTGGAATTCTAGGGCTCAGTTTCCCTTTCAGTCACAGCAATGGGTTAAATTATATGAACTCAAAGTTCCCTGGAAGACTTTGGGTGATCTCATGCCAGTTAGTTCAGCTAATTAAGCCCTTCTTTCCCCTTTCAGGGAAAGTAGGCCTGAAGACTGCGTTATCTCAGAGGAGTCTACAAGCTTATGCCCAATTCCAAATGAGTTTCTTCAGCTGCCTGGGCTGCTTTCAATCCATTTACAGTCATAACATTATGTGAACTGAAGGGACTCTCCCAGTCTATGGATGACCTCACACACTTGCTTTCCAAGACTCATGTTTCCTTTGATTAAGGGGAAAAGATTGGACCCCATTATCTGACAGGGGCCAGCTACTTTGCGGCTGATGTTGAAAAAGTCACCTCAGTTCTCTGGGCCTCTGTTTCACTTTTCATGACAGCATCAGGTTGAACTCTATGATTTCACAGGCCCCTGCCCAGCTATGGGTGATCTCTCACAAATCATTTCAACTTTTTGAGCCTCAGTTTCCCTTTCAGTATGAGCAGGGGATTATACTCCATGACCTGAGGTGCCCCTGACTTCTCTGTGATCTCTCTCTAGGCACTTCAACATGCTAGACTTGAGTTTCCATTCCTCTGAAAGCAGGTACTAGGAATCTACTATGTGAGGAGGTATTGCCAGTCTCAGGTTGATCTCACACCAAAAGACTGAATTTCTAGGCCTCAATTTCCCATTCAGTAACAGCGCAGGTGGTTAGACTCCATGATCTGATCTGCCCATCTCTGACAAAGTCTGGGTGATCTCTCATTAGGAACCTCAGCTTTCTGGCCCTCCCTTTCCTTTTCAGTGAAATCAGCTTCTTGGTCTAAATTATCTGAGAGGGCCCTGCCAGCTTTAGGGTGAAGTCCTAACAATCACTAAAGCTTTCTGGTCCTCAGTTTCCCTCTCAGTGAAAGGCCTCAGTAAAAGTATATGATTGGAGTATGCCCAACGAGCCTAGGTGGTACATCATACCAGGAATATCAGCTTTCTAAGCCTCAGTTTCCCTTTTCCTCAGTTTAACAGAAGTCAACCTGATGTTGTCACAGGTAGAGAAATGGAGGCCCAGAGAGCTGAAGCGACATTTTGAAGATCATCCACAAAATAGCTGGCCCCTGCCAGATCAAGAATGCCAACCCTCTCCTCTTAATCAAAGGCAGCATGAGTCCTGGAAAGCAGAACTTACTGGTGTAAGGTCACCCATAGGTTGTGAAAGCCCCCTCAGTTCCCATACTTTATGACTGTCAAGAGATTGGAAAGGAAACTGAGGCCTAGCAAAATGGGATTAGGCGTAAACTGGCCAACTCCTCTGAGATAATGGTGTCTTCAGGCCTGCTATCACGGGAAGACTAAAAACAGCCTCACAAGCTGAAAAGACTGGTGTGAGATCACCCAAAGCCTACCAGAGTCCATTCAGCACATATAATTTAATCCATTGCTGTTAACAAATGGGAAATTGAGGCTTACAAAATTGGCATTCTTGGCATTAGATACCACCTAGGCTGTCAGGGCACACTGCCTCATGTACTTTTAGTGAGGCTTTTCACTAAGAGGGAAACTGAGAACCACAAAGCTTCAGTGATTTTTATGACAGCCCTAAAGCAGGCAGGCCCCTCTCAGATAAATGAGACCTAGATGCTGATTTAACTGAAAGGGAAAGTGAGACCCAGAAATCTGAGGTTCCTCACTTGAGATCACACAAAATTTGGCAGTGAGGGGCATCTCACATCATGAAGCCCAATCACTTGATGTTATTAAAAAGGAAACTGAGGCCTAGGAAGTTGAAGTGGTTGTTGTGAGTTCATCCAGATCCAGGGTGGCAGTGAAGGGCATGTCAGATCATAGAGAAAGACCCCTGATATTACTGAAAGGGAACTTTAGGCCTAGAAATCCAAAACGGTTGGTGTGAGATTAATCCGAGGCTGGCACTGCCTCCTCAGATAATTGATTATTTCTTTTACGCCTTTCTTGCATAACAATGGGGATAAAGGACATCCATGATCACCAATCCTAGAGAATCAAGTGAAAAACTACTTGAAATAATGAACAAATTTGGCAAAGTTGCAGTTTACAAAACTGAGCACATAGATCATGGACTGGGGCTGGGAATGTCATGTAAGCCAGTTCTTGGAACTCAGTCAATTAAATTCATTCAGAAAGGGAAAATAAATATTGACACAATAGATCTTAAAATTCCATCTTGCCCTAGAGGTAAGTAAGAGAAGGGGATAAGAGAAAACAAAAGTAGTTTACTTAAAAAATGCTTGTTGATCGTTTACTTAGGCCATCCATATTTCTCTGTGTCCCACTTTGATAACGCACCAGGTATTTGACTCGTTTGTCCTCCACGTCTATCCGGACACACTCTGTGTTCAACTTAAGGGAGGAGCTAAATCTATACCTAAGGAATGAGTAAGTTAGGGAGTTGTTGGTCTAAGAGTAAATATTAATGACTATAGCTTCATATTTTATACATGTTTCATTTATAGTCTTCATCACTTCTCACTATTATTTTAATGATCATATAAACTTCAAGTATTCCCTTATGGTTTAATTTGATACATGCTGTGAGGTATTAAGGTATCAAATTCCTGCCAAATAACTTTACACTTATGCCACCTGTTTTTTTTGTTTGTTTGTTTGTTTTGCTATTTCAACTATAGAGTTCTTGCTTTATTTAAGTCGACTGTTGGACAAGGGAAGGAGGTAGTGAAGGGAGGGTGCAAGGAGATGGTTAAGGACACATGGAAGCAAGAGATCAAGAAGTCAGAGCAAGAGAAGTATCAGATGATGGTCAGGCCATTCACATGATGGCCTGGCTAGAATCGAAAAGAACAAGCCAGAGAGAGACACATAGAGGCCGGACACGGCCACAAACAGGAAAGGGAAGGCAGTTATACAAGAACCGAAGAAAGACACATGGTGCACAAGCATGAATGGACACAGATAAATGGGCAGAACATCCTCAAGTCTCTTCTTTCAGTGCTGCAAGTCTCAAGAGAAGCCCTGACCTCACGTGAGGCGGCAGAGAATCACTCTGCACATCCAGGACCCCTTTCTTTCCTCTTCCCACCTCCCCATGAATAACCTTTAGATACTTGACTTCAATTAAAAGCTTTTTATTTGTGTTTTTGGTATCCTATATCATGTATCTCTACTTCTCCCTCTCCTCCTCGCTAAGAGCCTTGCCATGTGACAAATGATATTTTAAGTTTTTAGGAGGGAAAAGTAGTCAACATAACTATAGTACACAGAGGAAAAGACAATTGAGGCAGAAGACACATTCTCTGACAATATTCCACTTACTACAGGCTTACTCTCTGTGGAAACACATCTACCCTCCTAGTACTCAGAGGAAAAGACACTTGTGGCAGGAGACACTCTCTGAGAACATTCCAGTTACTACAGGCTTACTCTCTGGGAAACACATGTAGCCTCCAAACATTCAGTGGATGAGATACTTATGGGTGGAGATAAAAACTCTGAGAACCTTCTATTTACTACAGGCTTGCTCTCTGGGGAAGCACATCTGCTCTCTGAACATTCAGAGGAAAAGATACTTGTGGCAGGAGACAGTCTCTCTGGGAACATTTCAATTACTACAGGATAAGTCTGTGGGGAAACACATCCAGTCTCCGAACACGCAGCAGACAAGACATTTGGGGCTGCAGATACAATCAGAAAATTCTGCTTACGACAGGCTTGCTTTCTGGGGAACCACCTCTACCCTCTCAACATTCAGAGGAAAAGATACTTGTGGCAGAAGATTCTCTCTCTCTCACAACATTCCAATTACTATAGGCTTACTCTGTGGAGAAACACATCGAGAAAAAGAACAAATAATGAAATAGAGGTCTCTGAAGCATTCCTGATGAAAAGACCAGAGCTGAAAAGAAAGTATGACTTTGAAAAATAATACTCAAAAGAAGCATGGAAGAGTAAATATGAAAGAGACTGCATAAGCGACTCAATAAGGTTGAACTCTCTCTCTAAGAGAAGATGAAATTCATATCTTCCAAGAATTTTATCATTATTCAAGTAGGTGGAAGGATTCTTTCTAGAAAGAGGGTTTGAGAATGAGCCAAATAAAGTGGAGATGATGTAAAAAAAATAGATAAGGGAGAAATATGGATGCTCTGGGAAAAGATAGAACAGAGAGAAAGAATGGGGAAAATGATCGCATATTAAATAGGCGTGCAAGGAAGAGCTTTTGCATTGGATTGAAAAATACAGGGTGGGGCCGGGGCTGGAAATGTCAGGTATCCAGTTCTTAGAACTCAGTCAATTAAATTCATTGAGAAAGGGAAAATAAATATTGACACAATCGGTCTTAAAATTCCATCTTGCCCTAGAGGTAAGTAAGAGAAGTGATAAAAGAAAACAAAAGTAGTGACACAAAGTTGGGCACATAAAAGAAGGCACTGTCCTTATGAAAAGCAGGCATTAGAGGAATGACAGGAGAGAGAGAGGGAGAGAGAGAGAGAGAGAGAGAGAGAGAGAGAGAGAGAGAGAGAGAGAGAGAGAGAGAGAGAAGGAAAAACAGAAGAAAATAAATTAATAAAATAAACAATTTCCGTTCCAGCTTCTGGGCTTGGACCTCTGTCACCTCCTACCTGCCACCTCCCAAAAAGCCTTTAAAAAGTCCTCCATGTCAAAGCAGAAGGGACCTGTAGAGAGAAATCCACCAACACTCCTGGATCAGGGTTTGGCTTGAGACCTCCAGCGCTGAGAGACCTCGGTTTCAGTCTGCCGACCCGCCAGAGTGTTTGGCTGATGATTTTTGTATTTTGTCCATCTGCCTTGGGCAACCGTGTGTCCAGGTCTCTCCTATATATTCCGTGCCCAGCCTCCGTCTGTCTGCCTGCAAGAGTGTTCTTCCTGTCAGCTCCAACCAGGCCCTAGAATAGTTGGCCCCGTTAGTCATGTGTTCTTCCTTCTCTCTTACTTTTCCATGCCCAGCCACTCCTTGTCCATGTCCTTGAACAATGTGTCAAACCCTCCCCGTCTTCATGAGTTTACTTGGTCAAAGGGTACACATGCTTTTATAGTCTTTTGCACATAGTCAGAAATGGTTCTCCAAGACGGTTGAACTATTTCACAATTATACCAAGAGTGCATTTGTTTCCCAATTTTTCCACATCCCCTCCAGCATTTGTCATTTTCCTTTTATCTCATGTTACTCAGTTTTATAGGTTTGGGGTGGTCCTTCGGAGTTAGTTTCATTTGCATTTCTCTAATTTGTGGTGACATAGAGCGTTTTATCGTGTCATAATTTATAGCTTTTATTTCTTCTGCTGAAAACTGACTGTTCATATTCACTAACTATTGATCAATTGTGGAATGCCTCTTTTTTCAAACTAAATTTGTCTCGGTTCATTTATGTTTGAAAAATAGCATCTTTATCAGAGAAACTTGCTTTCGATTTTCCCCCATCTACCTATTTTCTTACTAATTTTGCCTGTATTGAAGTTTCTGTGCAAAAACTTTTTAAATTTCACGTAATCAAAATTATCTAATTTACTTCCCAAGACTCTCATTGTCTCTTGTTTGGGTATAAAGTGTTCTTTTATCCATCGCTCTTACAGATATATTTACCCTCGCACCATCTATATAAAATTCTTGTGCCTGTTTGACCTCAGATTGGCATATGTTGGGACATGTTTATCATCTACGCTGGGTTCTGCCAAACCGCTTTCCAGCTTTCCTAGAAATTTTTGTCAAATATTGATCTCTTCCTGGCAAAATTTGGATATTTTGGTTTACCAAATACTAGACTGATGTGGTCATTTCCTACTATGTGAAGTGTACATAATCTATTGCACTGATTCATACCTCTGTGTCTTAGCTAGTACCAGAGGGATTTCATGAACTCTACTTTGTATTACACTTTCAAATCTAGTACTGCCTCACTGAATTTGTTCACATTTTCTTCATCAATTTTCTTCTAATTATTTACCTTATGTTCTTTCCAGATGAATTTCATTAGTATTTTTTCTAGTTCTATAAAATGAGTGTTGGATAGATTTTTGTAGCACTAAGTCAATTCACTTAGGAAGAACTATCATTTTTATTGGCTTAGCCTATCTATGACAACTTCATATTTCTCCTCTTGTTTACATCTGTTTTTGTGTGAGGAGTATTTTGTCATTCTTTTCATGTAATCCATGAGTTGGTCTTGGCTAGGAGACTCCCAACTATTTTATATTGTCTGTGGTTATTTTAAATGGATTTTTTCTTTCTATCTCTCCCTGTAGGTACTTGTAGCTTGCTGGTAGTATTGCAGAAGTGTGGATGATTTACATGGGTTTATTTTGTATCCTGCAACTTTACTAAAGGTTTTCATTGTTTCACTAGTTATTTATTTTATTTTTTTATTCTCTAGAGTGATCTCCATATATCATATATCATCTGCGAAGAGGAATACGTCTCCTCATTGCCAAATTTTATACTTCCACTTTCTTTTTCTTGACTTCTTTCTACAGACTTCTTGGTTGAAAGAGAAACATTTTTGACTGGGAATTGTGGCAGAAAGTTCACAACCAGATGTGGAGGGTGAACACAGGACTCTCATTAAGACGATCTGGAGTACCCGGCATTAGAAACTGGGGGTAGGGTCTCTTGTCCTCTGGACTTTTTGTAGGGTGGGGGGGGAGGCTTGAATGTAGGTACATCTTGGTATCCTATCCCATTATGCTGCTGTTTATGACCCAAAATCTAAACTCAAGGCCTCTAGAAATCAAAAATGCTAGAGGTGGAAGAGACCTGAGGAAATGAGACATCATAGTTGAAAGATTTTTGGAATACTGAATGTCAACGAATCTGTTGATCACAGAATGTCAGACTGAGAGAAACTCCAAGGTGGATCTCCAGCGATTATCCTTCCCACTTAAAATAACTAAGTTTTTTAGAAAGAACACTTTTTGATAGCACAAAAACAACCATAACCAAATGTGAAGACAAACCTTTTATCTTTTGAATTCAAGGAAAGCAGATCTGATGAAATGATTTTCTTTTTCCCCCTTTACTGCGGTTTTCCCCTTTTGTCCTAATGCTTCTTTCACAACATGACTAATGTAGAAATATGTTTAATATGATTGTCCATGGATAGTCTGTATCAGATTGCTTATTGCCTTGGGGAGTTGGGAGGAGAGAGAGGGGAAAAATTAGAACTCAAAACTTATAAAAGTGAATGTTGAAAATCAAAACTAGCCAACTAAATGTTTTAAAGAGAGAAATGTGTTTGAGGTGAAAGACTCAAGTAGATGCTACCTCACGATTGACAGGTTTGAGGACCTCTGAATTAATCTGACTTTGGAGATTCCTGGGAATTAAAAACCAGAAGTTATTTGTCCTGTACGAATTGCCCCTGGCAGGAGTGAGCTACCTCTGATTTCTATATCTTGGCTCTCCTATCCTTCTGGACTCTGGTACAATGCAGGAGGAGGATGGAAGTGAGAGTAGATGGGATACTTTCTACTGAATACTGTTTTTACTGAGCATGGAGAAACATAGCAGGAAGGGACAGGAGAGACGGAATTCTGAAGTCACCAGCTGTAATCAAAGTTATCAAAGGTCACTTTTGCCATTTTCCTTCTAGTTAAGGTTATCCCCTCCCCCCTCCCTGCACAGTCCCGTATATGTTAAGGATCTAGATATACTCAAAGAATATCTGGTGAGCAGCAAATGGTCACCCCCATTTTGTGGTCTGGAATGAGTAATGGTCGTCTTCATCAGGATTAAATGATAAGTTATGAAACTTTCGGGAGAAAGAGGTCATATTCTGACTTCATTGAGGAATGAAACACAAAGTATACCATAAAGATGTGGGAAAAGTAGATTCAAATCTAATTTGGAAGACCCACATATATAAATGCTATACTAATAATAGATCACTAGGTATTTCCAAATTTCTAAAACATAGGAAGCAGCTAAACTGCACTGTGGCATAGGACTTTCCTGTTTCAGGCACTACCTAGCTGTTTGAACTTGGGGAAATCAGCTGAATTCTCTGTGCTTCAATTTAGTCATCTATAAAATAGGGGCAATAAAATCCTCTAAATAAGATCGCTTTTGTTAGGATCAAACAAGGTAACATATCAAAAGACCTTAACATATCTTGAAATGCTATGCAAATATAAACTAAAAACATTTTCATAATTACTACCACTTCACCACTAC
>CM053775.1:42999935-43069308 GCA_028658325.1 Potorous gilbertii
AATCACCTTTTCAAGAAGATAACCTTCTATGGTCTTATTTTTTTTCCCTTTTCTGGGCATTTTCCCAGCCAGTTACTTGACTTCTGAGAGTCCTCTCCACCCCTGGCCTAGGTCCACCCAGCTAGTGCTTGGGGTCTGAGATTCAAATGCTGCTCCCCAGCCTCAGGGCTTTTGGCGGCAAGCCTGGCTGCTGTTCAGGGTAAGATTAAATCAGGTTCTCAGGTGGGGGCAGGGCCACCTCCCAGGCCCAGTTCCTTCAGGGGTTTATTCAGAGACCTTTTGTAATAGAGCTGCTGCCAAGCTCCTGCCTGCTCCAGGAGCCTCTGGCCACCTGCTGCCTCTGCCACTGCTGCTGCTGCCACCACCGTCTCCTGAGGAGTCTGAGTCCCGGAGACAGCCCACTCCCCTCTCAGCCCGTCTCTCTCACTGACTCTTCAATGAGTTTTTGTACTTCTTTTTCAATTTGGCCAATTCTGCTTTTTAAAGAATTCTTCCCTTTGGGTTTGTATATCTTTTTCCATTTGGCTGATTCTCCTTTTTGAGGCATTCTTCTCACTGAATTTTAGATCCTTCTTTTTTTTTTTAACCATTTGGCCTGTTTCTGCTTTTTGAGGTATTATTTTCTTTAGTGTTTTGTGTGTGTGTATCTTCTTTACCAAGATGTTGACTCTTTTTTCATGATTTTCTTGTATCATTGTCATTTATCTTCCCAAGTTCTCCTCCACCTCTCTTACTTGATTTTAAAAACTCTTTTTGAGCTCTTCCATGGCCTGAGACCAATTCACATTTTTCTTTGAGGCTGTGGATGTAGCAGTTTTGACTTTATTGTCTTTTTCTCAGTGTGGTAACTTTCTTGTTACCATAACACCATAACAGATTTTTTTCTGTTGTTTGCTCATTTTCCCAGCCTATTTCTTGACTTCTAAACTTTTTGCTAAAATAGGGTTCTGCTTTGGGGGTAGAGGGAGTGTTATTTCAAGCTCTAGAGGTTTTATGCCGCTGTTTTCAGAGATACTTCTAAGGACCTATATGTTTTCACTTCTTCCAAAGTGGTATTATCTAAGGAGAGGGGTTTACTACTCTCCTGGCCTATACTCTGGTCTTTTCTTCCATGGAATTGTAAGGAGAGTCCCCACTGCACTGTGGCCACAAGCTCTGGTGTGTTGGTGCTCCTCCTCACCCTGGGACTGTCACCCAGGACTGTGATCCAGATCTGAGTATAGATTTGAAGCAACAGAGTCCTGCTCCCAGTACTAACAAAGAAAGCCCTTTAAATTTACTTCTGACCAGATGTCTGGCCTCCTTAGTCTCTATGATCTGAGAGGTGCAGCCACTGTTGCTGCTGATTCAGTCACTCCCAAGGTCAGCACCTGGTTTTCTGGTGTCCTGTCTATTCTGAGGGGGACCTGTACTGGACTGTGCTTCTCTCTCATGCCAGTGTGGCAGACCTTTCCTGCCAACCTTCCTGCCGTCTGGGACTGGAAATTTGTTTCACCCCTTTCTTTAGTGGGTTCTACCACTGCCAAATTTGTTTTGAGTTATTATTCAAAGTTATTTCAAGGGTAACTTGGGAACTCAGACTTCTCTTCACCATCTTCTCTAGCATTCTCTAAAGTCACCTGTTTCTCTGCCTCTGTTCCCTCATCTGTAAAATGAAAGTATTGGACAAATGACCTTTGCACACTCTTTCTGCTCTAGAGCTGGCATTCCATGATGTCAACCCACCTTCTTGTATCTCACTTTTCTCATTTCTCCTCCCCTCCCTCACCAGTTTTATAAGCTTGAATATGGTTTCCATCTAGGATCTACCTTATGTCACCATTGACCCATCCTCCAACCTAAACTTTGTACTTAAAGCCCAAACATTGATGGCAGCTCCCTGTCTACCACCTCCCCCACACTCCCAAATTAATCCCTAAACTAATCAATAATATGAAAAGATTTATTCTCAGAAGAAACAAAAAGCTACCATCCCAGAACCCACTTCAGCTCTCTATATGGTCTTCCTTCCCTGTAATTATATGGTGCTTTATGCTCAGCCAGACTCACTTGAGAACTTGAACCATAACAGGAAGTGTAAATATTCATCAGCACCTCTTGGCCTCTGATCTTGGATTGGAAAAAGGAGAAACTGGAGAAAGTCCTGGGCCCATTTTTTATTCTAACCCTAAACCCAGACTGTCGTGGTCAGGAGAGACCTCAGAGAATATCTAGACAAGTCCTACCTAGCCCAGAATTTACTTCATTTCAACATGTGACAGCTATATGCCAGAAATAAAAAGACAAATAAAAAATGAAAACATCTCAGTTTTTACCTTCAAGTAGCTTACTTTTTACTGCATTGTGGAGAGGGTGGTATGCAGAACAATCTATATGCTGATAACTAAATATAAATCTATATGTGGATAACTAAATATAAAGCCTACACACAAAGATATTTTGTAGGAGGAATTCTGAACAACTAGAGGAATCAGGATACAGTACTTAAGTGGAGCCTTGAAGAGAAGTAGGGATTCTAAGAAGTGGGAATGAGGAAGATAAACATTTCAGGTATGGAGAACAGCCTGAATAAAGTCATGGAGGTAGAAAATAGAGTTTCATACATAAAGGAAAGCAGAGAAGGACCTGAGGGACCATCTAGTTCAGCCTAGGAATCTCTAACTCAACAGGTCCATAGATATAGGAATTTGAGATACAGGCGTCTCAAACACAACAGGTCCAGAATAGAATCCATTCTCTTTCTTCCCAAACCCTTTCCTCTTCTGAACTTCCTTCTTACTCTTGAGAGCCCTCTTAGCCTTTCAGTGACTCAGATTCATAACTTTGGTGTCATCCTCACTTCTCTCCCAGTTAACCGACATAGCTGATCAATTGCCAGGTCTTGTGATATCTTTCCCTTTACCATCTCTAATTTATATCCTCTTCACTCCTTCCTTGCCTCTCACCTGGATTACTACAATAGCCTCCTAATTGGCCTCCCTAACTCTCCCCTTTCAAATTCATCCTCCATGCAGCTGCCAAAGAGATATTCCTAAAGCATCGGTCTTGACCATGTCTCTCTCTCTCAACTTATTACACACTGATGATCTTCCTATTACCTCTGGGATTAAATCTAAACTTCTTTGTTTAGTATTTTAAAGTGTTACCAATCTAGAGCCTTCTTGCTTTTTCATTCTTCCCATATTCTGCTCCCTGTCCTGGACTCTCTGATCCAGTCATCTGCTCCCCATTACTGCTCCCCATACCTTTGCACAGGCTGTTCCTCACACCTGGAATAGAATGTATAGCCTTCCAAACTCCAACTCATAGAATTCCCCAGGTTTCTTTAAGACTGAGCTCCAGTACCATCTCTTGTAGGAGGCCTTTCCCTGTCTCACCAGCCACTGGCACCTTCTCTGCTAAGGTTACCTTCCATCTTCTTGCCTGTACTAATAAATGCATAGTCTTTCCCAGTAGAATGTAAGCATTTTGAAAGCAGGGACTATTTTCTCTTTCTTCATTTCCTCATCACTTAGCACAAAGCCTACCATGCAGTAAGCAATTAATTAATGCCTGCTGTTGAATGGTCGAGCACAAATTTCTACAACAACATATATGATGGGGGGGGGGTCATCTAGTGTCTAGGGAGCCCAAGACATTCTGGATATTGTCCTGACATCTAGCCCAACTTGATGCCCTTGTGATGTCCTTCACTGCTCTAATTCAGTTGATTTGATGAGCATATGTTAAGTATATGCCCTCATAATAAGCCTAATCTCTCTCCCACCAAAAGTCCCATCAGAACCTGGAAAATAGCCCTCAGGCTCCTCTGAATCTTCTCTTTCTAAGTTAAACATTCCCATTTCTTTCAACTGATCCTCATAAAGCATTAACTCAAGGTCTTTCCCTATGCTAGTTGGCCCTCTCTGCACACTCTCCAGTTTACCAATGCCTTCCCTAAAATGTGGTATCCAGACCTGAGCCCTCTACATTATCTGGAGTTTGAGCAAGGCAGATGATAATGGAACTATGTAGACCTCTTTCAATGCATCTGAAAATTTTTCAAGGGGGAAAATCTCTTATACACCTAACCACCTAAGGTTCAAAGTAGCCTGCCCTACCCCTCTACCCCTACCCCCATCAGATCCTATCCACTGAGTTATGACAAAAGGCTTGTGTGTGTGTATTGAGCAGAAGGGTGAAGGTGTTGATAAGCCTTAATTATGGGACTTATATAAGAGTTATTTCTTTTTTTCCTACCTTCATATCACCAAGAGAGCAGAGGTACAAAGGCACCAAGAGAAATAATTGCAGATCCTTGGCCAAGTCATGAAACTACCCTAGTTTAGAGTCCGGGAGTCTTACATTCTTGTATTGTCTCGGACACTGGTAGGCTAAAATTCGTGTGTGATACATTTGGTGGAAGGCCTGTGGTGATCTCATTGTGTCTCTTGGGTTCCACTAACAAGTCTGTGCAGATGACTCCTAGATCTACATATCCAGTCTTTGTCTCTTTCTCTCAAATTTGAACAGGATACTTGCTCACTCTGGAATTCAGTTTCCTCATCTGCCAAATGGCAAGGTTGTGGGTGGTAGCAAAGAACTGGAAAGAAAGTAGATGCCGATTGATTAGAGAATGATCAAACACAGTGTTACATGAAGATATTCAACTATACCAGGAGAGATGATGAATATGAAGAATGCAGAGAAGACTTGGGAAGACTTCTGTGAACTGATGCAAAGTGAAGCAAGAAGAATAGGAGAACAATATATACAAGAATTGTAGATGGGAAGAACCCCCTAGAAAACCAACTCCTCAAAACTGCACACTGAGGACTTATAGAGATCATGATTGACCCTGGAAAAGCAGAAAAAAAATTGCTGAAAAGATTGAAAACTCAATAACTAGTGAAATAGTTGGTCCAGATTGTATCTAAGGTTCCTTCCAGCTCTAGGTGTTACAATCCTGTTACCTTACATTGTACGTTCTAAGGACCCTTCCAGGCTTGACAGTCTTAGTTCTGTGTTCTTCCCAACATGCTTTCTAAATGTCTTTTTAACTCTAAATCTAATAATTCTCAGTCATTTCAACTTCCTGTACCCTAGTTTCTCCTCAAGCTAGAAAATGAGGATAAATTAAGTTTAATTTAATTAAGCTGCCCTAAGTTGTAACTCCCCCCTCCCAAGTCCATCTCTTAACCTTGACCTTGCTTCATCTGCTACAGGGGATGATAACACCTTCCTTCTATTATTTCAAAGAAATCAAGACCTAGAAAATGGAAGTATTTGGTCAACCTTAAGGAGCTACAGAATAGAGTGTTTTTTTTTGGAAGTGTAGTTATTTCATTTCTCTTGAGAGAAGTAAGGCAGATCCTCTAATTAGTTGGGAGGGTTTGGGTTTTTACTTTGCCCTGGACTTCTGTAATCATCAGCATTTTCTTAGAAATTCACCTAAGAACCAAGATTCAGTTTGGTTTGGATTGGTTTTAAGAAGCCAGTTTCTACGGTATACACTCGGGGCCTCGGGTAGGCACAGTTGAATCTCCTAAATATTGGAAATTGACGCTTAGGGATGTGGTTTGGTCAGTTTTATTGAGTCCTGAATGAGGACTTGAGAATGACAATGAGAAGCTTCTCCAGGCCTCAGTTTTCTCATCCGCCAAATGGGGACAGGTTCACTTGCACTTATTAGGTATTTAAGGCGTTTAAACTTGAAATTATGGGTTATTATTATGATTGTTGCTATTGTTAAGTGTCTGAGGTTCAAATATAGCCTCAGACACTTAATATTAGTTCATAATTATCATGGATTATCATGATGGTTGTTAATAATAATAAAAATAACGTCTATACTAACTGCAACAGTAAATCCTTTTGTTAGCCCCTCTGGTAGAAATAAAGACATAAATCAGAACTGACCTTCAGACATGAAGATCTCAAATATCACACTATAGAACAGAATGCAATATGATATGGGCTCAGAAGGAGTTTTAAGAGAGCAAACCAGTATTAGATCAGAAGAGAGAAAGATAACTTCCCACTTGGAGAACTAAGGAAGACTTCTTGGAGGTGGTGGCCTTTGAGCTGAACCGTGATGGGTAGATTGTATTATACCAGGTAGAGTTGGGGAGATGGAATTCCAGATGTTGGGAATGAGATGGATAAGTATGGAAAGTAGAAGGGTGGGGCTGGGAGGGGAATAGTTTGATTTGCTAGAGTGTTGTATGTGAGGGGGCAGCTAGGTGGTGCTGCAGTGGATAGAGCTCCAGACCTGGAGTCAGGAAGACTCATCTGCCTGAGTTCAAATTTGACCTCTGACCCTTCCTAGGTGTGTGTCCCTGGGCAAGTCACTTCACCCTGTGAACCTCAGTTTCCTTATCTGTAACATGGGGGTGCTCCTCACTAGGTTGCTGTGAGGCTCAAATGAGATAACTAACATTTGAAGAAGTGCTTTTCAAACCTTAAAGTGCTAGGTGGTACAGTGAGTGTTGGGCCTGGAATCAGGAAGATTTGAGTTCAAATCTGGCCTCAGATACTGTTTGATCCTGTTTCTTTTGTGTCTTTGTGATCCAATTGCTCAGAAAGGGACCTTACACTGAGAGGTATTTGTGAATGCTTGTTGGATTAGACTAGATTTCCAGACCTTGTCAGTGCCTACAGATGCCTGGTAGGGTTCTACTTCATAACGTAATGTGCCAAAGATTAAGAGCCCAGGGAAATGGGTCCCTAAGGATCATACCATGAAGGGAAATGAGTCAGGAGGTTAGAGAGTCCAGTGCATTGCTTTTTTCTCCCCAGGAAGATGGCAAGGGAGAGACCTTGTGGCTAGGAGTGTCACAGCTGGTCCAAGGCGTGAGAATTGCCTGCCAGAGTCCCAGGGGACTCCCCTGGACCACAGTGCTTACTTTCCCAGAATATTCTCAGAATTCCTCACTCAGCCGCAACCTGATTTCCAGGAAGGCGTCTTGGAGAAGACTCAGTCGGGAGCTATATGTTGGTATGAGGTTGCTGAGTAACCAGAAAGTCCTGGGAGGGACTAGAGCTAGAAGGGACCTCTGAGGCCCTTTGATTTCACTCCCATTTCACAGAAGAGGAAACTGAGGCCCAGGGAGGGAAGTGATTGGCTCAGGTTGTAGAGGCAGTGAGCACTAGACTCTCTGAGGCCCTAGCCAATGGCCTTACCACTGTACCACAAAGTACTTGCTTTCTTTGTAGTTCTACCATGTATGTATCCCTGCCTAATGACAAGTCACTCATTCAACCAACAAACATTAATTCACCTTTTCACTCAGTACCAGGCACAGGTGCTAGAGACACAAAGAGTGACTAGCCCCAGTCCTGAAGGAACTGGAAACATGAGGAAAGGATGAGGTGGGCAGCCCTGCTTGGGCTCACTCTGGTTCCCTGTTCCCTCCATTCTAGGTTCCTGTGCTGACCTCCACCTCCCAGGATTACACATGATCTAGAACTTCAGGGAAAAGCTGGATCTTCAGGGCTGCCACTCCTTGGGGTTTCCAAGGTTTCCTTCTACCCTTGGCCTTTCTTGGAGGCTCCTCCATTTTTGCTCCCACTATGCAGAGGGCCTTACAGTATACCTGTATCTTTGACTGTTCTCAGAGAGGCCAGAGGGCTTATCTGCTTATGTCAACATTGTCTTTGCCAATGCATCCTCCCCACCTTTCCTATTGCATGGCAGGCTCCTGGATCAACCAGTCAGTCAATAGGTTAGCACCTACTATGTGCCATGTACAGTGTTAAGCTCTGCGGATACAAAAGGTGGAAAAAGTCAATCCCTGCCCTCAAGAAGCTCTAATAGAGGAAACAACATGCAAGCAACTATGTACAAACAAGCTATATTGAGCATAAATAGTAGATAACTAACAGAGAAGGCACTGGAATTCCAAGGGACTGGGGGAGGCTTCCTGGAGGAGGTAGGATCTTAGTTGGGCCTTAGATGGCATAAGGCCCAGAGTTAGGAAGACCCAAGTTCAAATCTGACCTTAGACACTTAATAGCAGTGTGACCTCGGGCATTTAACCCCTCCTCCTCAGTTTCCTCCACTGTAAAATGGAGACAATGATAGCATCTGCCTCCCAACATTACAGGTCAGATGAGATACTTGCAAAGTACTTAGCACAGTGCCTGGCACACTTACCTTCCTGTTGTAACACTGACTACCCTGACCACAGTCCCTGCCCTCATGGAGCTTATGGGAGAGACAACATGCAAACCAATATATAATCAATGCAAGCTACGTACAGTATAAATAGGAAATAATGAATAGAGGGAAGATACTTTAATTAAGTGATATTGGGGAAGACTTCCCATAGGGAGTAGGATTTTGAGGAAATCAGGGAAGTCATTAGTCATAGAGGAGGAGGGATAGCCAGAGAAAATGCCCGGAACAGAGAGATGAAGTGTCTTGTTCATGGAAGAGCAGGAGGCTAGGATCACTGAGTCGAAGAGTACATGTAAGGGAGTAAGGTTTCATAAGAAGACTGGAAAGTCAGGATGGAGCAGGTTATGAAGGGCTTTGAATGCTAAGCAGCATTTTGTTCTTGATCCTGGAGGTAATAGGGAGCCACTGGAGGTTATTGAGGGGGAGGGGTAACTTGTGCTTTAAGAAAATCACTTTGGTGGCTAAATTCAGAACTGACTGGTATGAGGAGAGACTTGAAGAGAGATCCCCCCAGAAAGTTATTGCAATAATCCAGGTGTGAGGTGATGAGGGCCTGTACCAGAGTGAGGGCAGCATCAGAGGAGAGAAGTGGGAGTATTTGAGAGATTCTGCAAAGGTGGAATCCAAAGCACTTTGATAACAGATTGGATCCGGGGTTGTGGGGAGATGGGACAATGAGAAGTCCAGGATGACTCCTAGGGTGTGAGCCTGAAGAACTGGAAAGATGGCAATATGTTCAACAGTAATAGAAAAGGTAGGAGGCAGGAAGGGTTTTGGGGGAAGGATAGTGAGGTCAGTTTTGGGAACGTTGCGTTTCAGATGTCTCCTGGACATCCAATTTGTGATGATTGAAAGGCAGTTGGAGATGGCAGATTGGAGGTCAGCAGAGAGATCAGGCCAGGAAAGGTAAATGTGAAAATCATCAGTATAGAAATGGTCATTAAATCCATTGGAACTGATGAGATTCCTCAAGTGATAAAGGATAGGAGAAGAGAAGTGGGCCCAGGACAGAGCCCTGGGGGCACCTATGGTTCAAGGGGGTGAGCTTGAGGAGGATCCAGCAAAGGAGACAGAGAAGGAGCCATCAGAGACAGAGGAGGAGAATCAGGAGAAAGTGATGTCCTGAAAACCTATAGAGAAGACAGCATCAAGGAGGAGAGGGTATACAGGTTCTGGGGGAGGAGAAGGAATCATCCCCTGTTGTTTCTCACTGGATCTCATGATCATTTTGATGTCACATTTCTGATGGAGTAGGTAGACATGTAGGAGCTGGGCAGCTTGCATCTGTTCAGGAAGCCATCTTAGCCAGAAAGCGGGGTGGGTGGGTCTCATCTAAACGTGGAACCTCTCCCAACACAGGCACGATGTTCTGCATACAGTAGTTGTTTAATAAAGCTTTGTTGAATGAATTGTACATAGTTAGATAGGTAATGTGGTAGAGTGGACCAAACCCTGAATTTGCAGTCCCATTAGCATCTGACCTCATCTGTGGCCCCCAAGATAATAAGTGGGAAAGGCCCTTTCCCTCCCCGTAGGCCTCAGCTCCCTCCCCTGTGAAATGAGGAAGGGGGAACCATGGAGCCCTTGATCATCATTCTAGCTCGTAATTCTGCCACGGTCTAGCCAAGCATCAGGGCATAAGGTGCTACACCCATTGACTGTGGAACCCTTTCCTTGATTCAAATGCAGGAGACTAGTGTGACCACAGGCAAGACTATGGAGGAAGGTAATAGATTCCACAGGGGCAAAGGAGAATTGAGTTCACTCAATTTTTCTCTTGCATTTGGTTGCCAGAGAGGTTTTAGCTCAATGTGACAGTATCTTCCTAGGCTGTGCCCAGCCATGCCTGAGGTTCTGTCTTATTCTTCTACAAAAGTCTGAGTGCCATGCAGTCAGGGAATGCACACCACTTTAAGCTTCACAGCTCTCCTGGTGTTTAGGATAGAGCTTTCCATCAGCCACTCAGCTAGCATTTATTAAGTATCTACCATGTGCCAGTTACTGTGTTAGATACTCAGGATAGAGGTAAAGATGACACTCCTTACCCTCAGGGACAGCTAGGTGGTGCTGCAGTGAACAGAGCACCAGGTAGGCCTGGAGTCAGGAAGACCTGAGTTCAGATCCCTAGCTGTGTGACCCTAGGTGAGTCACTTAATTTCTGTTTGCTTCAGTTTCCTCATCTATAATATGGGTCATAAGAGCACCTACCTCCAAGTGCTGCTGTGAGGATCAAACTCGATCATGTTTGTAAAGCACTTGGCACACTGCCTGGCACATACTAGGCATTCTATAAATGTTAGCTGTCAAGGAGCTTATCTTCCTTGGGGGAGACAACACGCGAAGATAAATATGTGAGTGGACAGATTTTTGTTGTTTAGTCATTTCAGTTGTATTAGATTCTTAGTGCCCCATTTAGGATTTTCCTGGCAAAGATACTGGAGTGGTTTGCCATTCCCTTCTCCAACTCATTTTATGAGGAAACTGAGGCAAACAGGGTTGAGTGACTTGCCCAAGGTCACATGCCTAGTAAATGTCTGAGGCTGACTTTGAACTCAGGTCTTCCTGATTCTAGGCTGGCCTGGTACCTATATCGACTGCAGCGCCACCTAGCGTAGCTAGATAAATAATTAATTAATACGAAGTAATTTGGTGGGAAGGGTAGTAACAATTGGTGGGGTTCTGAAAAGGTTTCATGTAGGAAGAGGGTGATCCTTGAGTTGAGTATTGTGGGAGACTAGCGAGTCTAAGAAGGGGAGGTGAGAAGGGAGAGCATATCAAGCGTAGGGACAGCCAATGCAGTCACATCATATGTAAAGAACAGCCAGAAGGACAGCCTGACTGGAATGGAGAGGGTAAGGAAGGAGGGCGTAATGGAGAATCAGTCTGGAAAGGTTCTGTTGAATCCAGATTGGGAAGTGTTTTAAATGCCAGACAGAGGAGTTTGTAATTTACCCCAGAGGTAATAGGGAATCACTGGATTTTACCGAGAAGGGAAGTGACTGGGCAGGTCCGTGCTTTTAGAATCTCTTTGGCAGCTGTGTGGAGGCTGGATTAGCTTGGGAGAGACTCGAGGCAAGGAGATCAATTAGGAGATTACTGGGAGGTGATGAAGGCCTGAACAGCTGCCACTTAAGGCATCCATCCAGTCAATCAATCAGTCAAACATGTATTAAGCACTTACTGTGTACTGTGTCCTGTCCTAGATGCTAGGGAGACAAAGAAAGTCCCAAGCAATTCCTGTTTTCAGGTATGGCAGGGCAAGTTACTTAACCTCTGTCTGCCTCAGTTTCCTTATCTGTAAATGGGAATAACAACAGCACCATTTTAAGCATAATGTGTGTATAAATAGATGCACACAGAAAAGTATAGAGTGGATGAGAAGTCCTCTTCTTTCCAAGAAGACGCTTCAGGAGCCAGTGAGCCGCTTACTGACTCCTCAGTACTCTCTTGGGGTAAATTTAGGGGACTCTGGGCTGCCTTTAAGCTCAGTTCCCTAGAGCTGCTACACATCCTAGATTACACCTGCTCACTCTCTCATCCACCACTCATCCTAAGAAGTCTGAGCCTGCCCTGACTCCATTTCCAAAATGAGTCTCGTACTGCAGCTTTAACTAAGAATGTGTCTCTGTGTTTTGTTTCAACAGGGGGTCTGCTCCACTAGCCTGGCACTGGGGCAACAACTCATCCAGCAGCTCCTTTCGCACATCTGAGCGCCGGTGCTCTGATGATCCCCTGCTCATCTGCAACCAGCTCACCATCTTCAATATGATGGCCAGTGATACTGGCTATTTCACCTGCAGCTACAGGGACATCTCTGATTTAGAGGACCTGAGGTTTATGACCAGGGTGTACGTGTATGTCAAAAGTGAGTGTGGCCTCCCCTGCCTCCCCACTTTATGCCAATAACATGCTAGCATTAGCCATGCTCTCTGGGCCATCAAGCACAGGGATAACTTCAACACCTTTCTAGAGTTAGTGAGAGGGAAGTATACCTCATAGGCTAGAAAATACCAAAATTCAAGCTAAAGCAGCATGGGAAGATGGGAAGACAATGGATGAGGAAGGAGTCAGAGGAACTGGATTTGAATCCTAGTTTTCTCAGTCTCTGTGAGCTAGACATTTAACCTTTTACTGCCTCAGTTTCCTCTTTTGAAAATGAGACTCCTGAGTCATAGATTTAGGCCTGGAATGGGCTTTCCAGGTTATTTAGTCTAAGGGCTTTGTTTTCTGGAAAAGGAAACTGAGGCCTGGAAAATGAAGTAACATTTCTGATGTCATGAAAGTAGAAAATGACAGAGGCTGGATTCAAACCTAGGACCTCTGAGTCCAGAACCAATGCTCTTTTCATCATACTGCTGCTTCAGGGCCAGGAGGGATTGTAGAACAGAGAATATCAAAGCTGAAAGATATGTCTGAGTGGAGAAGTAGATAAAGTGCCAGCCTAGAATCAGGGAGATTTGAGTTCAAATCTGGTCTCAGATACTTACTAGCTCTGTGACCCTGGGCAAATTGCTTAACCTCTTTCTGCCTCAGTTTCATTATCTGTAAATGGGAATAATAACAGCACCACCTCACAAGGTTGCAGTGAGGCTCAAATGAGACACTATTTGTAAAGCATTTAGCCCAGTGCCAGGCACATAGTAGGAGCTTAATAAAGGCTTATTTCCTTCCTTCTCATTTTTGCAGAGATGCTAGAAATTGAAACCCAAAAATGCCTCTCCCAGGATCTCAGAGTAGAAAGAGGAAACTGCTAGCTTTGGCAGACTACCTGACTTTGCATTCTGCCTCTTCTGTTATATTAAACAGCCCCTCTCCCTGGCCTCCTACTAGAGCATGGATGAGGAAGAAATCAGTGGAGTTGAGAAAACTTGGGGGCAGAGGGGTTAGGAGATCCTCCACCCAAAGGACTGCCCCCTTCCCATAAAATTTATATTTTTGTAACATTTTAAGCTTTTTAAACTTTTTCCACATTCCTTACTACAATTCTGTGGATTAGATAGTGCAAGCATTATTCCTATTTTTCAGATAAAGGAAACTGAAACTCAAAGAGAAGTCATGCCCCAATCACCCAGCTAATAAACATCAAAGGCCAGGGACTCAAATCCCAGGTTAAGTCCAGTGTCCTTCCCCAGACGGGGCTAAGAAACTACTTCCCTTTCCCCTTCTCTCCCTATCTTTTGGGCTCATTTTTTAAGATCTTTCTGAAGGATGCCTTGAAACTTGAGCTGGAGGTGGGAGGCTTGGCTTTGGGGGCCCTTTCCTTCCAGCTGAAGAGGAAGGTGCCTCCCACCTGGTCCTTTTCTCCAGCACCTCCATAGTGATGGGCCGTCTGGGGCCAGGCCCTCCTCGTTGCTCCAATTGGAATTCTAATTTCCTCTTTGAGCATACCATGACCGCCTCCTCTGACCTCTGGGTCACCGCAGGCGTCTTCTCCTGGAAATGTGCTTCAGGCCTTTCCTTACTAGTTGGTTCCTATGGAGTCATTATCCCTTGCCTCTGCTGACTGAGCTGTCAGTTCCATTAGGAGACTAATTTTTTCACCTGGCCCCTCATCCTTCTCAATGTTTGTGATGAGCTATATGGTCTCCTCATTACACATCACTCATCAGCTAGAAGCACAGAATCCCAGAGCTGGGAGGGACCTGTGACGATTCAGTCTGAACCATATTTCAAAGAGAATCCCCTCTATGAAACTGCTTACAGGGATCATTTAGCCTCTGCTAGAGCCACTCAGTGATGGAGAAACTCCCCAATTTTAGAGGAAAGCTATTGCTAGTGTGGAGATGCCATAATTGTTTATGCCTTTCATTTTGTTCTCCTGTCTTACCACTATGGCTAGCACTTTGAGAACTATGTTAAATAATAATCAGCACAACTGGGTATCCTTGCTTTACCCCTGTTTGTATTGGGAAAACTTATAGTGTTTCTCGAGTTTAAATATATGCCTTTGATTATATTAAAGAAGAGCCTTTCAATCTCTTGGCTTTTGAGGTTTGTAACAGATGAAATGTAAAGTTTATCAAAGGCTTTTTTCAGCTTCCATCGAAATAATTGTGATTTGAAAATCTTTATTTATAGGGTTAATTTTGCTTTTATTTGTTTTTTTTTGTTTCCTTATTTTTTTGATCAAACCTGTGATTTTATCAGTGCAAGGAACTCCCAGTGAGAAATTTCCTCTATCAATGCAAACTGTTATTTTCTCTACCTCTCAGAGTCTGAGAGATGCTTTACATATATATATCTATATATATCTATATCTATATCTATATATATATATGCATATACATATTATATATACTTACATATATTGATAAATGATACATATGTAACATATAGTGCTTAGCAGAGTACCTAGCACACAATAGGTACTTAATGAATTTTTATTGGTTGATCTATATATTTGTAGATATACATTTATAGATACATGGTGTGAGTATGTGAGAGAGTGTGTGTGTGTATGTGTATAAAACGAGCTTTAAATGTCAGAAAAAGGAGTTCTTAGTTGATCCTAGAGGTACATGAGGAACCACGACTTTTCATTTCCACCTTAGTAATCAACAAACATAAGTTCATTGTTTTCTTGTTTGTGAATCATTCTTATATCCTTGGTATGACTCCAATTCATTCACAGGGAATTATTTTCTGAATGTGTTTCTGTAAGTCTATTTGTCAGAATTTTATTTAGCATTTCTCCTTGAATGTTCATTAGAAAGATGGGGTTATAGATCTCTATGTTTTGGGGTTTTTTTATATTGGCACCATTTTTGTCTCATCACAAAAGGCAGTTAGCACAGTGCCTTTTCACCATCACTCACACAAGGTGAGTTTTTTTTTAATTAGCAATAAATCAAATTATCCCTCTCCCCCAACTTTGTGTCTTCATGTCACCCTTTCTACATGCAAATAAATATTTCATTTCTTAATCTCTCATTACTACCTGAAACTATTTAGCTTTCAGTTTGATCAGTTTGAAAGTTTCAAACCTGGATCATCTGGCTTCCTTTGAAGAAATGATTCAAAGGCATCCCTTTTCATGAGCATATTATTTGATTTTTTGGCTTACTCTTTTGAGATTTGTTGTGTTGAAGTTTCAACTGAGCTTCGTTTACTCTCGGGAATGTCTCATTCCAATTTTGGATTTCTTGTAACTCCAAAGTCATCTCAGGATGCAGTTTTTTGTTTTTCTTCTCCTATGCAAGATTTGTTCTTTGATATTGTCATTCCAAAATGGGACTGTGTTCCTTGACAATTTAAACTAAAAATTTATTTCTGCTGATGCCTTAAGGATTTCCTTTACCCAAACTTAATAATCTGCTTCCAATAGTTCTGGGTAGGGTTTCTACATTTCTTGGAGTATAAAATTCAGGTTTTCTTTTCAATATATTTTTCAGGAAGACCTCTAATTCATAGATTAATTCTCTGCAGCCTATCCTCAACTTTATTATTATTACTTGTAAAACTCTTGCCTTCCATTCTTTTTTTGAAAAAATAATTTTTTTCCATCTTTGTCTCCTTTTTTGTTTTGGTATTTCTTTTGTATTGTCTTTTTTTTCCTTTTAGAATCTGCTGATAAGAAGAGTCATTCTATATTTTGTTAGTCTCTGGCTAAACTTCTTTATTTTCAGTTTAAGAATTCTTATTCCAGTACTTATTTCTTTGATCTCTTATTTCTTTGATTGCTCTTCTGAACAAATCTGGAGGTTCCCCAAGTCATCCTACTGGAGTGCCCAGATCAGTGGGATGGTGAGCTGATCTTCTTACCATCGCTGAGTCTTCTGAATTTGGATACTTTTTAACTTGTATTATTTGACATAGTTGACAGAAAACTGCCCCTATGGGATTGCTAGGTCTTAGTTTGCTCTTATTACCATTTTATGTAGGGGGAAACTGAGGCTTGGGGTTTTAAATGACTTGCTGAAACATCACAGAACTACCGCATAACAAATCTGTGGGACTTTAGTTAAGTCACAAGTCTCAATTTATTCCTCTATAAAATGAGAGAATTAACCTACAAGTTTACTAATGTCCTTTCTATCTCTTCTAAATCCTCAGAATCCATGAACTTAGGAAGGAATCCAAGAACCTAAGGTTCAATTTGGATTGAGCAAATAAAGGAATTTTCATTCATCCTTTCCTTTGCTCCTTCTGTCATTCAACATTTTTCAAGCATCATTCATTGTAGTTCACTCTGCCAGGCACTATAGGATGAAAAGAAGATTAAGATGTGGTTCTGATCCCCTCAAGGGATTTCCCTTCTAGTTGGTATGGGTTGGCTAGACCTGCCATCCCACTCCCTTGATCAGTGCAGATTGGCTACTCTTTTTTAATTTACAGTCTCGAAGGTTTGCCTGGAGGACACCCAGAGGTTTAATAGACTCACAAAGCCAATATGTGTCTGAGGCAGGACATCAAAACACTTTTTTGACTCCACAGCCACCTTTAATGCATTGAACCATCCAGCTTCTCTTAGCTGGAGTGATAGGACATATTGAATCACAGATTGTCAGAGCTGAAAAGAACCTTGGAGATCACACACTCAATTCTTTCCTTCAAGAGAGGGGAATACTTGAGGTCCCAGGACGGGATGTGCTTTGCCTGAGGTCACACAACTACAAATGTCTAAGCAAGGACCCCAAGTCAGACCTTGAAGGTTGGGCTAGATGATACCTAATGAGTGCCCCATCAGTTCTGGTATCCTCTGAGTTCATTTCCATTCTGTCCAGCTTTGTCTCTTCACCAATCTGGAAATGTTTATTAATTATAAGTCATTGTGTTTGTTGTTCAGGTGTTTCAGTCATGTGGGTCAGTCATTTGGGGTTTTCTTGGCAAAGATCCTGAAGTGGTTTGCCATTTCCTTCTCCAGCTCATTGATAGATGAGGAAATCAAGAAAAAACAGGGTTAAGTGACTTGCCCAGGATCACACAACTAAGTAGTGTCCAAGGTTGGATTTGAATTTAGGTCTTCCTGACTCCAGGCCTCGTACTCTATTCATTATGGCAACATCTCGCTGCCCAGATTATAAATTAATATGACTGAAAAAGAAGGTCACTAAGCAAAAGCAAGGGATAAGATCTGAGTAGCCTGAATACTCCATTGGTAGCCATGAAATGTCACAAGATCTAGAGGAATCCCCCCTCCCATAATGGGTGGAAGTCCAGTGTATAGCATTTATGGGAAGACATGATCCTTCTCCCTCTCCCCTCATGGGTGAAGGTCCTGTATGTAGCATTTATGGGAGGTCATGACCCTTTCAACACCCCAACACCCCCATGGGTGTAGATCCCATGGTGTGTTGCATTTATGGGAGGTCATGAATAGGGACCACCACAGAGTGGGTACGTATAGATGGACTGGGAGCTGTAGTCTTGGATCTGAAAAGAAGAGAAGCAGGGATGAAAATAACCAAGGCAAATGAATGAAACAAGAATTTCCGAACAAAGTGGTGCCTAAGACCAATAGCTACTCAGAGCCCGGAGGCTATAGGTGCAAGGAAAGGGAGGAGGTAGCATCTCCAGAAAGGACCCCAAAGATCTGAGATCCCCAGGAAAAGGTTGTCAGTCTGCCCCTCTTCATCCTCCAGCCTACCCTTTAGTCATGTCGTCAACATCAAAGCACCACAACCCTAGTCTTTCTCTTATCATCTCTCGCCATTTCAACAGCATCTTGTTTGGTCTCTCTCCTTCCAGTCTTTTGTCTCCAAACCATCCTTTATACAGCTGCACAAGTGATATTCTTAAAGTCCAGATCTGACTGAGTCACTCCTCTGCTCAGGAAACCCCAATAGCTCCCTGTTACCTCTAAGACCAATTACAAATTCCTCTGGTTGACATTTAAAGCCCTTCAAAGACTGGCTCCAACCTTTCTTTGCAGCCTTACTAGACATCACTCCCATTCCCACACTTTAAAGTCTCTCAGCAGATCAATCTGCACACTGTTCCTTACACAGGACATTCTTTCCTGTCACTGGACTTTTGCTCAGGCAGTTCCCCATGCCTGGAATACACTCTCTGCTCTTGCCCTCCTTTTAAAATCCCCTGGATCCTTCAAAGTTTGGCTCAAATGACATCTCCTCCATCAGACTTTCCTTATCACTCCCTGGCCCCCATGGACGTGTACTTATCTCTCCTCTCCTTTTATGGTACATGTACCTGTTGTCTCTTGGAGGGCAGGAACCCATATAATTCTTGTCTTTGTACCTGCAACATCCAACACAGAGCCCAGTTCATCATTGGTATTGAATAATTCTTTATTGAGTTATACTTGACCTGTGGAGGAAGCTGAAAAAGGTCAACTTTCAAACTGAGGTGTCCAAAGTGGCAGGCTCTGGGGAGAGGGTGCTCTGAGCCAGCCATTCTGAGTTGGGGGGCAAGTGTGGGATGGGGAGGCTGGGAGTGATGGCAGTCCCACGAGCAGCCTGTTGGTAAGTAGTACCCTCTATCACACACACACACACACACATACATAATATGCACACATACCTGTGCACATGTATACACGCATGCACAAAAATCACCTCATGATGGGCTATTCAACTTCTTCCTGCCCTTGCTGAGCTTTCTATGGTTCAAGGTCTTTATTTGAGGTGGGTGGGATAGTTACCCCTAAGTTACCTTATACTCTACCATCTCTTCAGACTTCTCTAACTCCATCATTTTACAGAGGAGGAAACAGAATTAAGAGGGCCCTTAGAACACAGGCTATTGAAATTTTAAGAGTTTTCAGTTCTAACATTCTGTGCTCAATGTTTTAATGCCCCTCTTAGCTCCGATATTCCCTGTTCTAACGGCCCTCCCAGCTTTGACATTCTCTGTTCTAAGGCCTGCCCAACATTCCCTCTTCCAAGGTCCTCCCAGCTTTGACATTCTGTGATTCTATTACCTTCTCAAATCCTGAGCAAAGGGAAGGTCTAGAATTTTGCCTTTCTGGAGCTACCTAGCCTTGTCTCTATTGCCTTGGGTGGAGGATTGTGTCAGGAATAGCTAGAGAGGTCAGGAGTAGCTTCAGTTTTAGATTAGGAACTGGTGTTTCCATTGATGGCCCTGAAGTTTCAGTTTAGGACATCTTGAATTTGATTGTGTGGAATCCAAGTGGAGATTACCCATTAGACATTTAGAATATATCATTGGAGCTCCCATCAGAGTTCAGAACCAGAGCAAAGATCTGGGAGTCTTAGGCATATAGAGGGGGAATAGTTGAATTAAGAAATAGAAGATTTGCATGTCACTTTTGAGACTGTTCCCTCCTAAGACTCAGTGCCCTAACTTTGAGGTTGGAGGACCTGGATTCAAATCTCACCTCTGCCTCATTAGCCCTGTGACTTTGAGCTGACTATCCCATCCATGGCACCGTTTCCTCATCTGCAAAGTGAGAGGGTTGGTTTCCTATGCATAATCTTTCCTGTTTTTATGCCTCATTTCCCTTCCCCATAAAATGAAGGGGCTGGACTCAGTGATCTTGTTCGTCTCTAGGTCTGTGGTCCTCTTCTTGATCAAGCCATGTGATCTGGAGGCTACAGTTTCCTTATCTGAAAAATGGGAATTATTGTACTTTCCTGGCAGCATTGGAAGGGAGGGAGAGAGGAAGAGAGGTACTATGATCCCTCAACATTAAAGTCCTATAGACACATGCCTGTATAAATTCTCATTATCTGTTACTTTAGGGATCGGATCTAGACTTGTGATTTCATTTGTGTAGGAAATTCCTGGTAAGGTAATGCCTTCTGCCAAAGCAGGTCAATGCTTTTTCCTCAACTCATAGTCTCTGAAAGATGGTTGTAGTGTCTTAGAGGATAGCCCGGGAGTTCTGAGAAGCTCATCCAAGGTCACTCAGTAATTATGTGGCAAAAGTGGAATTTGAACCCACATCTTATGAGGCTGGCTCTTCAGTCACTATACCCTTCTGGCATTTTGCAAAAACAAAATAAGGAATGAAACTTGTTATCTAAGTTTAGCTCCAGGTGAGGGGGCTGGAAGTGGAAAAAAGGAGGCACCTTAAGCCATCCACATGACTAGCGGACTGTCATGTTTGGAGCAAGACCTGATGTCCAGACTGTCACAACCAAGGGTCTGCTTTTGTAGTTGTTTCAAACAACTTCACCTCAAGACATCAGTACTTGAGAACACTGACTTTATCTGGGTCCTTGCTAGGGAAGGTAACATGAATGTGAATTCAGAAATGTTTTCATTGACTCATGGCCATTGATCTCTTTAAACACACTCATGAGAAACTTATCAACTAACCTGTTCCTTCCTTTATTCTTTTGGGATTTGACAGCTATAGGATAAACCCTGAGAGCTCATCATCTGCCTTCTCTCTCCCACAGATGACAGCCAGCCTTTTGTGCAAAGTTTCAATGACATACCAGATTTGATCACTGTGCTTTCTGGAGTACAGGAGGTGATTGTACCCTGCCGAGTCACTTCCCCTGACCTAAATGTCAGGCTAGATCTGGTAAGTTACTCTTTGGGGATCTCAGAGAGGCTTATTTAGAACTTAAATCTAAGATGTCTTGAGATTTGGAGGGAAGATGAGGGAGATATAATATTTTGTTTCTTTTCCAACTTTCCTTGGAGTTCTCTTAAGAGAGTATTTGCCATGACGATCCTCACCTGACCATCCAATTCATGTCTAATCCATTTGATTAGTTTCCTTCAGAAACTATGTGAAAAAGCCACGTTATTGCATCAAACTTCTGAAGCAAACTTCATAGGGAAATGCAAGGGAGTAGCATTTTGACAGGCCCATCAAAACTAGGGAGGGACATCTGTTTTTGAGGATCAACAACAGCAATAATAGCAACTTGTTCAGTCATTTTTCAATCATGTCTGACTCTTCGTGACCTTGTTTGGGGTTTTCTTGGCAGAGATATTGGAATTTTTTTTTTTACATTTTACATTTTTTTTTTACATTTTACATTTTTCATTTTACATATGAGGCCAACAAGGTAAAGTGACTTACCCGGGGTCACACAGCTAGTAATTGTCTGAGGTCAGATTTGAACTCAGGCCTTCCTGATTCCAGGTCCAGAGTTCTATCCACTGCACCACCTAGCTGTCCCCTAGAAAGCAACCAGCTCCCACTTATCTGTGGTTTTAAACTTTACAAAGTACTTCCCCCATAACAATTTTGTGAAGAAGGTGTCATCACCCTCATTTTTACAAAGACACAGACAAACTGAGGCTCAGAGAATGGAAGTGACTTCCCCAAGATCATCCAAAAAAAAATCAATTCCAAGATTTGAACCTATGTCCCATAATACCAAGTCGGATGGTTTTTTCCCCCTAATATTTTTTTGTTTATTAGACGCAGCTAGGTATCACAATGGCCAGAGTGCTGGGCCTGGAATCAGGAAGACCTAAATTGAAATCTAGCCTCCGGTACTTACTAGCTGTATGACTTTGGGCAACTCACCTAACCTCTGTCTGCCTCAAATTCCTCAACTATAAAATGGGGATCATAATAGCACTTACTTCCCAGTATTGCTGTAAGGATTAAATGAGATAACGTTTGTAAAAAATGCTGAGCACAATGCCTTGCACGTAGAAAGTGATCAGTAAATGCTTATCTGCTCCTCCTTCCCCCATCCCAAACCCCCTCTTCCAACATACTATACAATCTCTCAAGGTATTTTGATCCTCATATAACTGGGTAGATGTGCACACCTTCCCTGTTCTTAATGGTCTGTCACTCTGTAAGCTTGTTTTTGATAGTTGAGGTTGGTTTTAAATACTGCCAAAGGCCAAAATATTTCTAATTCTAAAACATCATGTCTCTCCCTCCCCCACCCTGGCCCTCTCTGGGCAGGCCCAGGCTACCTTGATGAATTGTCCTTCATCCTCCTGCCTGTGAATGGCCAACTACTGGGGAAAGAAACTCACATTTCTATTGCAACACTATCCCGTTTTACTTCTGAAGAAACTGAACCTTGAGAGATTATGGCGTCATTTGTTTTTAAGCTAGACAGAACTTTCCAGATGAGCTAGTACAGTTCCAAAGTCACAGCTAATCTAGTCCAAGCCTCTCATTTTACAGAAATGGAAACTGAGACTTACGTAGTCAAAGTGACTTGCTAAGGCTATAAGTGTCAGAGTTGGGACTTGTACCTAGGTCTCTTGGCTCTTCCTATCATACCAGAGCATTGTTTAAGAATGGCCCCTGAAGACTTGTATGGACTGATACAAAGTAAAATAAGCAGAACCAGGGAAACAATATTCACTCCAACTCCAACTACATAAATGGAAGGATTTGAAAAATAAACCAAATACCCCAAACTGAATTCTTTGTAATTGAAATGATCAAGCTGGGATCTGAAATGGATCGAGAAAAATGGACCTCCCTCCCATCTTTGGAGAGGTGGAGGACCCTGGGCATGCCAGATGTGCCTGCTGTTTGGATTGGTTTTGATAAACTAGTTTTTCCCCTCTTTCTTTTATTTCTTTGTCATCAGGATGGCTCACCGGGAAGGGGAAGGAGAAGGGATATATTTGGAAATGAGGATGATGTCAAAACCAAATATATTAATTAAAGTGAGATTAAAAAAAAAAGACTGACTCTCTAAGATAGTTCTACTCCTGTCAGGAGGGGGGGCTGTCTCGAAAGGAAAAAGGAAGGTGCTCCTGTGTTTTCGGGACCCACCTTTGAATAACAGGGCTGGTAAGGGAACGCAGGATGCAGTCTGGGGCAGAGGTATGCACCCAGCTGGCCCCTGCCACCAGCCTCCATCCCCTCCTAATGAGGGCGGGCCGGCCAACCGCACCCAGCCAGCCTCGGTGACTGCTTGGAGCCTCCATGTCTCCTTCCCATGCCAAGAGGAAGCCCCAGGCAAGGAAGGGACCCAGCTAATTTCGAACATCCTTTTTCCCAAATTAAACAGCTGCCAGCAGCCAAATTTCACCTTGAAAGGACAAAAGGGGTGGGGTAGGAAGGGGAACATCCTTGCTTGTCTTTTCCCAACACACTAACCTAAGAAGGCAAGAGCCAAACATTTCCCAAGCAGCCAGAACAGGCAAATAAGTGATGCTCAGAGCCTTGTTCCTACGCCATCTTGGGTTCAGGGAATGTCAGGGCCTTAGAACAGTGAATGTCAGAGCTGGGAAGGAACTTAGAACAGGGAATGTCAGAGTTGAGAGAGGCCTTAGAACAGAAAATATTAGAACTGAGGGAGAATTTAGAACCCAGAACATCAGAACTGGGAGGGACCTTGGAGCTCCTGTAATCCAGGCCTCTCATTTCTCAGAGGAGAAAGGTCAGAATATTTTCCCTTTTCCTCCTGACTGAGAATGATCATAGGCCCAAGCCCCAAATCCTTCTTTTGCACCAACTTTCTCCTAGTTCCATCAGGATGACAGTCAGGTTCTAGGCATTTCTTCCTCTAACTTGTGCCTCCTTGGCTTTATCTTCCTTATCTGTAAAAAGGTCTGGGCAGGGCTGGAGTGGATAAATTAATCCATCAAGCATTCATTAAGCATCTTCCAAGTGTCAGGTTTTGTGATAGATGCTGTAGATAAAGAGACAAAATGAAAGTCCCTAACCTCACGGAATTTCCCTTCTCTAGACCTCAAAGTGCCCCCTGAGAATCAATAGAGCAAGTTTACTTCAAGAAACATTTCCTAGGCCCCTACTGTATACAAGTCCTTGTGCTTGGCACTAGGGATTTTAAGATAAAGAACATCAGCCCCAGGAATCCTAGAGCCTCCGACAAGGGAATAGGCTTTATAGACAAATAGGTAGGATAAACAGTAAAAATGGCATCTAAGCAAAAGGTGGAAGCAGAAGAGGTCACATTTTATGAAGTCTTCTCTGCTAATGGGGTGGGTAGGTGGCGCTGCAGTGGATAAAGTTCTGGGCCTGGAGTCAGGAAGACCTGGTCTTAGACATATCCTGGGCAAGTCTCTTCACCCTGTTTGCCTCAGTTTCCTCATCTGTCACATGAGCTGGAGAAGGAAATGGCAAACCACTCTAGGATCTTTGCCAAGAAAATCCCCAAGGGCTCATAAAGAGGCAAACATGACTGAAAAACAACTGAACAACAACCTCTCCTAATAGCAACAAAGGACTTTATATAGACATTAAACTTTACACAGCATCTTCAAATGAGATAGCCTATGTAAAGTGCTTTGCAAACCTTAAAATTCTATACATGTCACTAATAATAATCTCCACGCAAGGTCTTATTGGGGGAGGCAAAGTAGGTGTTATCAGAGTTTTACTGAGGAGATGACAAAGGTCATGGAAATTGGGGATCAGCATAATCTAATGGAACAGACCTTTACTTGGGTCCTTGACTCTATTCTAGGTCTAGAACTTATAGGGATGTCAGAGGCCATCAAATCCAATCCCCTTATTTTACAAAGAAGGAAACTGAGGCACATGGAAGGGAAATGACTTGCCCAAGATCACACAGAGGATCCTATATCTAGATGGAGCTGGAAGGGACCCCAGAGACAACCTAGTCTAACCCTCTCCTTTTACAGAGGAGGAAATTAAGGCCTATAGAGGAGAAGAGACCGGTCCTCTGACTGAATGCAGTCCTTGGAGCCCAAGGACCTACGTTGGAATTCTGGCTCCACCACTTACTTCCAGTGTGACCTGGGGCAATCTCTTTCCCATCCTGGGCTTCCATGCCTGGAATGCTCTCCTTCCTTATTTGAAATCCCTAGCTCCCTTCCAGCCTCAGTTCCAGTATCACCTTCTGCATGAGGCTGTTCTTGAGTCATGCCCCCCCCACACCAGATGCTAGTGACCTTCCTCATCACCTCATGTCTATACTACTCTATAGATTTCTATGGATTTCTGTATGTGTCCATTCTACATGTGTCTTAGGTTTATATGGAGTCTATATGTGTCCATTTTATGGGTGCCTTAGGTTTCTATATGTGTCCATTCTATACATGCCTTGATTTTCTGTGGGTTCTTTATGTGTTCATTCTATCTGTGTCTTAGGCTTCTATGGGTTCTGTGTGTCCATTCTGTATGTACCCATTGTATATGTGACTTGGGTTTTTATATGTGTCAATTCTACACATGTCTTAGACTTCTGTGTATTCTATATGTGTTCATTTTAGATGTACCTCATGTTTCTTTGTGTTCTATGAGTCTCTTCCATATGCCTATGTTTCTATATGTGTCTGTTCTATGTGCCTTATATTTTTGTATGTTCTGCATATATCTTATGTTTCCATATGTGCCCACACTACATGTTCTATATGTTTTCCATATGTTCTGCATATGTCAACATGTTCACACATATATTGTCTACCCTGTTGGAATGGAAGTCAAGGCCAGGGACTAGGTCACTTTTATCTTTGTATGAATGCTTGCTAATTGGTTCATTGAAGTGATTGGATTAGAGCCAGTGGGGGCTCATATTCACTTCGATAGCAACAAATGAACACTTTCTCTGTTGTATTTGTGTTCCTTTTACTATTTATTTTCCCATGCCATTTGAATCTGGTTCTGGTCACAGTTGTGAATTTTGGAGTGACTGCTTCAGGTTTGACCTCTTCAGGCTAGATGACCTCCAAGATGCCTTATAGCTCAAAAATTCATGCAACTGTGATCTCTAAGATGCTCTTCAAGGTCCTCTCCACCTCTGAGTCCTATCAGAAGAACCAATGCCCTGTGGAGAGCAGGCCTCACCCCCAGGGGCTTCCCCTCCATAGTCTTTCTTCTCCATGGTGTTGACTCTCCTGCCATGTTTGAGAGCTCATTCTTAGTCTGTGTAACTTGGTTTGTGCAGTACTGAGGCTGGATCTTTCATCTGTCTCCCTCTTCCTACAGTTCAACCTGGGCAAGTTCAACTATACGAGCAAGGACTGGAACCCCCGGAAAGGCTTCACAGTCATCCACCCATCTTTCCAGTTCTTCAGTGATCTGCTCCGGTGTGTGACAGAAGTCAATGGGAAGACCCATATCTCCCTCTACCTGCCCCAGAAACTAGGTGAGTGGGCCTCACCACACATGAAGCATCACCTGGAATGAGATCTTCGCATGCCCTTAAGGCTTGATCATAGGGTGCACATTATGTTAGAAGGGAGCAATTGGTAGTTAGGCCGGTTCTAGGTATTTTAGAGCAACAGTGTGACAGAGTACCTGAGTTGGAACGATCCCCATTCAAGTTCTCCTGCTGCTGCTGATCATACTAGCTGCTTCATGACCCTGGACAAGTCACTTAACCTTAAATTTCATATCCATCTGAGAACCCCAGAAAAAGAAGCTGTAGAATTTCTGAGAACTTAGAGAAATCTGTGCCTTAGGAAACAGGAATCAGAGCTCTCTCTGCCCCCCTCTAACTTAGCCATGAAGAAACATGAGGAATTGGGCTTTTATACAAAAGTGAACTTCCTAACAAAGTTGCTAAACACCATAAAAGAAGGTCCCAGAATTCAATCCTGACCTGAGCATGAATCTCCTCTGCAATGCTCTGCTGATGGGGAGCTCACTCTCTTCTGGGGTAACTGATTCCAATTTTGGAACTTTTAGCTGTTATGAGATATGAAATCTGCTTTTCTAGTAATTCTCATCTCTTATGCCTAGCAAACTCTCAACTCCCAGTCCGTACACCCTCTAGAGTTAGTGGGAGATTCAGGAAAGATCAAAGATCGGACTTCTTGGTAACAAAAGTTCATGGGACCCCGAGTCTTAAACCTGAAAGCACTTTAGAGATCATTAAGCTTAAGCCCCTTCTTTTACGGATGTGGAAACTGAAGCTCATTCTGGTTAAACGACTTGCCTAGGATCACACAGCTAGTGAGTATCTGAGGCAGGATTTACACCTAGGACTTCCTATCTCCCTTGTTCATTGCCCTCTCCACCATATCACGCTGCCTCCATGGGAGACAATGCCCTCCTCACTCATCCTGTAGAATTAATAATCATTGTTATAATAATCCTCTGATGCCATCACCTGCAGGGTGGTCACCCTGATTTTCCCAGTTACTCCGACCTCATAGAGTTTTTGGTACCTCTCATGCATGTCTTTATATAGTATAGTGTATTATTCATGTTTGGATCTAAACCTAGTAAGTTAGGCTTCCCGAGGGCACAGAATATGTCTTATCTCTACTTTGTGTTTCTCTCCTCCCCCAGTGGCCATCACGGGGCTCTACACACAGTAGGTGCTTCATAGATGTTTGTTGGATGGGATTGAACCCTGCAGTAACACCCCACAATCTTCTCCCTGATGGTGTATTTGTAACATTGGCTGGGGAGTGGGGGGTGCTGACATGTGCTTGGCTACAAACAGCTTCTGAAGTTCTTTCCCAACCTTTGCGCTGTCATTTCACATTTCCATCCAAGACGAGATGTGGATGAGGAATTGGCCGAGTTTCTTTTTTTCTCCCTGTCTTCCTATCCAGTGGAGTGGGCTCGTGGCTTCTACCTCAGCCAGAGGAGAATTAGAGTCTCTATTCTGTCTTCCAGAAACCAAGAAAGGCAATATCTCCATCAGAGTCAATCACCAAAAACTGCTTGTGGGAGAAACCCTGAGCCTGATCTGTGCTGCTGAGACAACGTTCAATGGGCGCATCAAGCTTGACTGGGAGTACAAGAGGAAAGGGGTGAGACCTCCAGTCCAGGCTTCCCCTCTGCCAGCCATCTGATGTTCTAGAGCATAGGTTCCCAAAGTGGGTGATACCACCCCCTGGGGGCGCTGGAATGATTCAGGAGGGTGGTAGTAACCTTGGGTGCAATTGTGGCGGGCATTGAATAAAAATAAGGGTTAATCTAACCTAGCCCCACAGGGCGGGGCACTGAGTAATTCTTTTTGAAAAGGGGATGGTAGGCAAAATATGTTTGGGAAGCTCTGCTTCTAAAGCCTCCTCGGGCTCCAGCTGTCTATGTGTGTGCTGAATTCTAGCTCTAGCATTAGACAGTCTAGAGTCCGAGGTCCCTTCCAACTCCGACCCTGTACTCTGAGGAGCCTCCTGGCTTGAGCATTTTCTGGGCTATGCTCTAAGGCCTCTAGTTCTGATATTCTCTGTTGTCCTGGCTGTGGCACTTTGTGTTCTGAGGTTCCTCCCAGCTCAATTTCTAAGGGTTCTCCATGTTCTAAAGTCCCTGCCAGCTGGCCAGTGATTGTGGTTGTTTCCTTCTGTTTCGGCCATGGCTAGCTGTTAGCCACCACTGGGCTCCTATTCCAAGGAGTTTATGTGATAGAATAGCTTGGCACGGTTGCAGAATTCACCCACACTAGCAGTCACTTTCCTGTGACCGTGGCTTTTGGATCTTGTTCTTGGGCATTTACTATCCCAAGTTTGAGCCCTTTCTTCTTGATGAGAGCCTGGGCACAATGGCACCCCTGCAGAGGTGACTTCTCTATCTGTGCTTCCCCAACTCAAACAGAATTCTGATTCATAGGCTTTTGGAATTTAGAGGGGAAGGGTCCTAGAACAGGATGCTTGACCTGGGCTCGAACCCCACTTCTGACACTCACATGGGTCACATGTGACTATTGTCCATCAGGAAATCTGTATTCCCAACCTCACAGTTCCTCCAGCCAAGGCCAGGAGCCGTGTTTGTGGTCTGGCCTAGCTGATTTATATCTCCCATTCTGGGCCCTGACCACCTTCACAAAGAGAATCCTATTCGATTCCAGTTGTTTCATGGCCATGAAATCCCTGAGGGTGGGGCCTGAGCCATAGGCATGTCTGTGCCCTTCCCCAAGGCAAGCTCAGGTCTAGGTCCATAGAAGGAGCTTAGCAGACAACTTCATGGAACCTGGAAGGGTTTGCTTGGCTTTGACTGTGCTTTCACCATTTCACAGAATAAGGCAAATCCCAGGTGCTGTGAGGTTAAGAGGAACCTGGATCAAAGGACCCCTGTGTACAAAAGCTACAGTAACCTGACCATCTGGAATGTGACCATGGAGGACAGTGGACTCTACCGATGTCAGGAAGGCAATGGTTCAAGCCTCCAGGCCAGCATCAACATCACCGTGTTGGGTAATACACAACTCTCACATGTAGTGTTTTACAGGCCTCCTACCGCTGACATTCCCTGTTCTAAGGTCCCTCCCAGCTCTGACATTCCCTATTCTAAGGCCCCTCCCTGGTCTGACATTAATTGTTCTAAGTCCCCTCCCAGCCCTGACTTTCCCTGTTCTAAAGCCTTACAAACTCTGACCTTCTCTGATCTACTCCATTGTAGAAATATTCTGGTCCTTTTGACACTTTGAACAAATAAAAGCGTACTCTTACCTCTGTACACTGGATGTGTCTCCTGGTATGATCCCCAACAGTCCTAATTGCAGCCAGTGCCATACAAACAGGAAAGATCATTGATAATGTTATTATGTGGTTTTCTAAATCAATCTGAGCATGCAAGGATCCTTGCATGCAGCTGAATGGTCTCATCTCTATTGGAGTTGGACACTATTAGTCTACACTACCTGCTGCTAGGTCCCACTCTTTTCCCCTTCACTGCTGTTGTTTTCAAGGTCAGTTGCCTTGCCAAGTCTTGTCCATTGGGCCTCCATGGGGTATGTCTCCCCTTCTTCCCCTTCTCTCCTTTCACATGCTGATCCTTCTAGTGCAGGCCTGTCACCTACTCAGGCAGTTAGCATTTCCTAAGCTCGTGCTGTGTGCCAGGTAGCATGCCAAGTCCTGGGGATACAAAGAGAGACAAAAGCCAGTCCTTGCTCTTAAGTTCAATGGGAGAGCCATTTTGTAAACAACTATGTCCAAGCTAGTTCCATATGGGATCAGCTGGAGTTCTCCAGGAAGGAAGACCCAAAGATTAGAGAGGGTGGATTGGGCCAGGCTTCCTGGAGAAGGTGCCTCTGGAAGTGAGACCTGAAGGGGGCCAGGGAAGCCAGGACAATGCACCAACCTCCTGATTGGACCCCTGCTCCCAGGCTCTCCCAGGATCCCCACCCCACCCCCAAACTGCTCTAGAGCCTTTCCCTACAAACTACTCTCTGTGATATTTCAGGCCCCAGTGTTCCTTTTCAGGCCTTTTGTAAATTTTGTTGTCATTGAGTTGTTTCAATCATGTCTGTCTCTCCATAACTCCATTTGGGGTTTTCCTGACAAAGATAGCTGAGTGGTTTGCCATTTCCTTCTCTAGCTCATTTGACAGATGAGGAAACTGAGGCAAACAGGGTGAAATGACTTGTCCAGCTGGGACGGGTCTGAGGTTGGATTTGAATTCACAAAGATGAGTGTTCCAGACTCCAGGCCCAGCACTCTCCATGATCTCTGCATTCTAGTCTAACTGGCTTACTTGCTATTCTTCATATATAATATTTCATTTCCTCTCTCCATGACTTTGCTCAAGCTGTGCCCCATGCCTGAAATGTTCCTTCTCTTCACCTTCGCATCTTAGTATCCTTCAAGGTTCAGCTCAAGTGCCTCCCTACAGGGCCATTCTTATATTCCCAGATACTAGTGCCCTCCCATGCATAATGACTTTGTATGTGTTTAGTATTTATTTTTCTGCGTATATGTTGGCCCTGAATACATAGGAGCATTTTTGTCAGCCTGGCATACAGTAAGTGCTTAATAAATGCTTGTTGAAGGTCTTGTCATTGTTATTTCATTGAAGTGCACAAAAGCCCACAAGGGCCTAGTGAATGTCCTCGTAAGCCATGTTTCTGTTCACATTCAATTTCCAGAGAAAGCATATATCAATGTGACCTACAGACGCAACACTGTCTATGAGACCATTGCTGGCCATGGGATGCAAAAGCTATCTGTGAGAGTGGATGCCTTCCCTAGGCCCAATGTCACCTGGTGAGTTGGATTTCTTCTCCTCCCCTCCTCTCCTAATTCCCCTTCTCTCCTCTACCTCCCCTTCACCTCCTGTCCCTTTTCCCTTCCCTGTCCTCCCCTCCTCTCCTCTTCAAGTCCCTCTCTCTACTGAGATCTTCAGGAAGAATGGATGGGATGGGTCCTAACTAGGACAGAGAAATCCCTTTGTATTTATGTGACCCATATATTGGATGTTGCTACCTGTGTTCATGCCATCCCCTCCGTAATAGGATGTGAGTTCCTTGAGGGAGGGCCTGCTTCATTTGTGTCTCTGTACTCAGTGCCTAAGACAGTGCTAACCTGTCCTTGTGAAATACATGGAGGAAGGAAATGGCAAACCACTCTAGTGTCTTTGCCAAGAAAACTCCAAATGTGGTCACAAAGGGTCAGACATGACTGAAAAATGGCTGCACAACCACACAGAAATGAATACATTGGCTCTTCCAAGGTCCTTTATTGTTAATACCTGGAGGTGTTAGGCTTTCCTATCAATGGGAAAACTTTCAAAATGATCTGTTATCTCTTTTTCTTGTTGCAGGTTAACTGGGAGTCTAAAGAGCCACCCCCTAATTGATCATTCTCTGCCCTTCTTGACAGGTACAAGGATGGCCAGCTGATCTCAGAAAACCTCACATACCATTCTGACCCATTAAGGTACAGACTCATCATCACAGATGTGAAAGTGAAGCATTCTGGGAATTATACCATTGTCCTCAGCAACACCCAGCAGGGCCTCTATGAAAACCGAACCATCCAACTACTTGTCTATGGTGAGTCGCTGGATTTGGGGGCCGTCTTCCTAACTTTGCCCCTCTTTCATCTCTGCTCCCTGTAATTGCATCTGTAAGTCAAGGAAAAGGAGAAACTGGCTAACTTGAAAAGTGAGCTAAAATAGCCCTGTCATTGCCCCACAGCCTCATGGGAGCTCTCTGTCAAGAAGCTTTGAAGGAAGGCCAGTCTGGAAGCAGCAGTGAGATAGCCTCCTGCCTCTTCTGCCAGGCTTCTGGGTAGTTCATTCATATGTTCATGACCTTAGAGGTAGAAGGACCTGTAGAGGCCATCTGGTTGAATGCCCTTGTTTTACAGCTAAGGAAACTGAGGAAGCCTAGGGAGTGAAATGATTAGCCCTGTTAGTATTGAAGGAACCATTAATCTCCTAGTCATCCTTGACTCCTCTCTCCACAGATCTTATCATTTCTGTTTCCAAAGTTTCGCCCATGTGCCCCCTATCCATCCACACAGTCACTGCTTGTCTGGACTATTTATTGCATCCTATCATGTTTGGGTTCAACCCCAAGTTGTGTGAGCTCCTTCACTCCTACTAGCCTTAGTTTCCCATCTGTCAGATGGAGATGATACGGTTTATTGCTTCCACATCATGGCTTTCCCCATTTCCATATATCATGGGTTGGCATGAGAAATTAAGCAGGAATTTTCGAGTTTTCCAGAAGCCACAGAGGACAGGCAAAAGGCAACAGCTGACACAGAAAAGCTGAGAAATTCAGAAATGCATAAACTTTATGTATAATATGGTGTAATATCAATATACTTTTATCTTTAATATCACAATAATTCAGACTTCTTAAATACAAAAATTTGAAGTGGATTTTCCAGTTTGAAAGGGTGCTGTAACCCTTACCCCTTCAATGTGGAGGGGATAGCTGTCATATTTGCACTACCTACTTCATCAAGGCATTGAAAAGAAGGTGCTTTTGGGGACTGGGAAGTTCTTCGGAGATTAATGGATGGAGTACTTGCTTCAGCACTTGGCCCCCATGGTATGTACCACCCCCACCATGCTTTAGAGAGAAGCCCAAACCAGATTAAAATGTAGTTGGGAAAGAGTTAATAGCAGCAATAAAAATAAAATAAGACAGAAGTATGGGACATGTAATCTTGAGGCCATATGTGGCCCTCTAGATCCTCAAGTGTGGCCCTTTGACTGAGTCCAAGTTTTATGGACCAACTCCTTTTCTTAAGGAGATTTGTTCTGTGAAATGGGATTCAGCCCAAGGGCCACCCTTGAGGACCTAGAGGGGATTTGTTCTGGAAAGTTGGATGCAGTCTGAGGGCTGCACTTGAGAACCTAGAGGGCCACATATGGCCTCGAGGCCTCTCACGTTCTCCACCCTGTATAGAACATAAGTAATTTTGAAAAAATGTAGGTAAATGTTAAGATGTGGTTTTCTGAGGCCCACTGTTTCTAGCTGAGTGGGATAACCCAGTCCTGGGTAGTTCTGTAAGGTTCTGTGTTGCAGAGGTGTTAACCTTCATCAGTAGAGAGAGTTTCCTCCATCTACACCAATGAAATCACAGGTTCAGGTTGTGTATCTGTTATTATTGGTATGAATATTATTGAATTCCAACTTGTCACACAAGGTCACCCCTCTAGTCAGCAGCACATTTCTAGGTCTTCCTTTCCACTGTCAGGAAAATCTTAAATTATTATCTCCATTTTGCCAGTGAGGAGTGGGAGTGACCTACTCAAGGCCACATGACGACCATGCAGTGGAGCCAGGTTGCCTAGCAACTTGAATTCATCGACTTGTCCCCAGAATGCAAATGAGGAAACAGCTCTCATTGGGGGGCGGGAGAGATACCTGCCATGTGGTCGAGTGTCGTATGCCAAAGCATTTACCCAGGGCATCCAGGTGGCAGCCCAGTTCTCCTCTGCTTCCTGAGTTTGTGGAAAGAACAGTGCCCCCGCAACTGACCTAATGTTGGGGTGTCCTCTGGGGGACCCCAATGTTTGGGAGCCCTGGTTACTGGCATGATTCTGGGCCATGAGGAGAGGGAGGCTGAAATCCAGATTCTCCTTGGAATAGAGTCAGGCTAATTAGAACTTAAGAATACTAGAGCTGTGGGACCCTAGGCAAGTCCCTCTACATCTCTGCAGTCTCGAGGCCACCTGTGGTCCTCCAGGTCCTCAAGTGCAACCCTTTGAATGAATCCAAACTTCCCAGAACAAATCCCCTCTAGGTCCTCAAGGGTGGCCCTTGGATTGAAGCCCAACTTCACAGAACAAATCTCCTTAAGAAAAGGAGTTGGTCCATAAAACTTGGATTCAGTCAAAAGGCCACACTTGAGGATCTAGAGGGCCACACGTGGCCTCAACGCCACAGGTCCCATACCCCTGTCTTATTTTATTTTTATTTCTGCTGTTAACTCTTTCCCAGTTACTTGCTCATTGAATTGAGCAGAGCTCTCCTCATCAGCACTGCTTCATTTATTTATTGTTTTGCAAGGGAGTTGGGGTTAATTGACTTGCCCAGGGTCACACAACTACTATGCTTCATTTATAACAGAGATTTAGCCACTATCTGCAGAAGGGGCCTGGCAAGGAGTAGACAGCTGAAGCAACTTGTTAATGGTTACAGATCTGGCTAAGTAGCAGAACCAAGATTTGAATCCAGCTGTCCTGGTCCTGTCCTGGTATAGTGGAATGAGAGCAAGATTTGAAGCCAGGGGACGCGGGGTTTGATTTGCACTTTGCCTGCTTATTTCCTATGTGACCCTGAACAAGTTCCTTCCCTTTTCTGGGCCTCAGTTTTCCCAACTGGCTCTGAATCTATGGCCAAGTGATCCCCAAAATCTCAGATCTAATGTTCTTCCCTTTAAACCTGACTTCCTTTCATCTCGATGCCTCCGTTTCCACATCTGTAGAATGGCAATAATGTTGATACTAATAATTCTAGGCCAATAATAATGTGATTGTTGGGATAGAATCCTCCTAGGTTAATAATAGCAGCGGTCTATGGTAGGATGAGCTTGACTGGATGATATTAATAGAAAGTATCTTGGCTGTCTATAGAAATAGCTCACGAGGCAGTCCCCCCCATCAGCATCATGTAATTCTTCTCCTAATCCTCCCCACCCCCATCAAAGTTAAAGAGATGAGGGGGAAGCCATTCCCAGAATATTTTAGAGGAGGGGAAAAATCCCACCCCCTCTCCTTCTGGAAGTGGCTCCCCAGCCAAAATGTGGACGGGAAATTGTTTTCCATCATCTAGGCCAGAGCAGCATGCCAACGCACACTTGTCTTCCTGGGGGAGCCAAAGTGGAATCATCAAACCCAACCCCTGTTTTGCTGCCCCTCCCTGCCCTGTCCTGTCCCATCTCCAGCAAGTTGTTTGGCCTTCACCCTGATAATCCACTCCTCCTCAGGCTCTCCACAGCTTGCACTTAATTAGGGCCAGCATTTGCTCTGGGTCATGGGGAGGTTTGGGGATTTGGGGAGTGGGCTGGGGAGGCCCAGTTTCCTGGGCCATTCCTGTACAGTCCATCCCTCTGCCAGAATGGGGAGTTACAGACCCCCTACTCTGGTGTCACATGGGGGCCAGCTGGGAGCTGGGGCCTGGCAAGCAGCTTCGTCCTATGACAATGGCACAGGCTCCATGTGCCACCAAAGCCCGGGCCCTGACCTTACAGGCAGACCTCAGGGGTCTCGGGAGAGCCCCACATAATGAGAAAATCATGGCAGCTATTTCCATCACCTTGGAAGGAAGGAAGCAGAGAAGACAAGGGGTCAGGGGGAGTGAGGGGTGTGTGTAGCGGGGAGAGATAGTGCCAAAAATCTCAACTATGCCTCTTGGGTTCTTCCTGTTACTCCTTTTTGCTGACTTGGTTCCCCTCCCCCTTTCCCCACTCCCACCCAGCCTCTCCCCCACCAATGACTTTGGAAAGAAAAAGTCAGCAGCAGTCAGCTTACTCTCCCCAGATCCCTGAATCAGAGGGTTGGGAGCAGGCACAGTGGCCTATTAGGCTGCCCATGCCCAGAAAGAAATCCCCAGTATAGCAGAGCTGACAAGCAGCCAGCCCCCAAACAGGGAGAGCCCACCGCCTGTCAGAGCAGACCCTCATGCTCTTGGACAGGAAGTTCTTCCTGGCCTCCAGCCCAAGCCTGCCCCTTTGTACCTCCCCGCCCCAACCTCCCCAAACACTACTGCTTAGGCTTTTTGGGGTCAAGTAGAAAAAGTCTGATCCTTCCTCCATGTGATAGCCCTTCAAATACTCCTCCAGGCTCAACATACCCAGTTCCTTCAATACATCCTCATAGAACCAGGACGAAGGCCTTTCCCTGTCCCTACTACTCTGGACACTCCGTAGCTTAGCAATGACCTTCTCAAACCCCGGTGCCCAGAATGGAACCCAGATTGTCCAGATGGGGGCTAACTGGGTCAGAGTATAGCAGGATCATTATCTCCGTGTTTCTAGAAGTCATACCCCTCTTAAATGCAGCCCAAGGGCAAATTCATTTTCTGAATAGGGGCGGGGAGAGGGAGAGGGCAACTTGAAGATGAAGTGAATAAAGACCTGAGTTCAAATGTGTTCTCAGACGCTTATTAGTTCTGTGAGGCAAGACACTTCACCGCTGTCTGCCTCAATTTCCCCATCTGTAACAAGAGGATAAGTAATAGCACCTCTCTCCCAGGATTGTTATCAGGATCAAATGAGCCAATTATGAAGCTCTTAGCACATTACTTGGCACATAGTGAGCACTATATAAATATTATTATTATTACTTGGCTGCCATATCGCTCTGCTGACTCATTGAAACCCCCACATCCTTTTCAAAACAACCGTGGTCTGACCATACTTTGCCAATTTTGTACTTTCAATTCAATTCATCAAAAAATGATTAAGGACATTAACTACCTGCTACATATCCCCCTGTAACACACAGTTAGTTCCAGGGTTCAGCAAATATTTTCTCTTGATAGATGACGGCATTCTTCCCCACACCACCCCTCACCAATCTCTACTCACAGAACCATTCATTCGGTCATCCAAATTAAATAAATATTTATTTATCTGATCCTAGCACTCTAGGTCAAGAGCTAGGCGGGACCTCATAGACCTAGTTTAAGCCCCATCATTTTACAGAGAAGGAAACTGAGGCACAAAGCACTGAAATGATTTGCCCAGAGTCACACAGTAAATGTCCGAGGTAGGATTTGAACCCAGGTCTTCTTGATTCTGAGTCCACTTGGAGTTCCATCTGAATCTGTGGGAGTCTTTCTACAGCCAGACAGGCCCACAGAATGTCTGCAGTGGAAATGACCTTGATATCCCTTCATTAACAATCCCTACAAAAGGGCTGTTAAATATCCAATCTTTACTTGGGGCCCTTCAGTGAGGGGGACCTATTACCTCCCACGGCAGGCTATTCTGCATTTGTATAAACTCTAACTATTAAGAATATTTTTCTTACTTTTAAGTTGCATCAAGCCTGAATTTGTCTAATTTCCCCATTAGAGACTTTCCTCCAAGTTGATCACATACAATTATTGATTGATTACTCCTTGGTCATAGCCATTGAGCCAACCAGATTTGAATCCACTAAACTGTGCTGTGGTTGAGCCCACATTCCTTCATCATTTCCACAAGAATAGCTTGAGAGATTCTGGCAAAAGCTTTCATTTAATCAAGGGAAGCAATATCACACCAGGGCTTCTTAACCTGGGGTCCATGGACTCCAAGGTGTGCACAAATCGATTTCATTTCAAGTCTATGAATTTGGATGGGGAAAAGATTACATCGCTATTTCGACTAACGTCTCATTGAAACTGAGTGTTTTCTTTCGATTATGAATTGAACAAAAAAGCAATTATGATGAGAAAGAGGTCCATCAGCTGAACCTGATTTTCAAAGAATTGTAGAACACAAAAGGTGAAGAAATCTCAGCCTTCCACTGATTTGATGGCACAAATGGAAATAAGTTTAGTGTACCATGCGCAATTCTTTCTTGATGAAGCCATGTTGGTTCTTTTTGGCACTGCTTCCCTTTCTGGTGTTCACTAACCATCCTTTGGTACCACTCCAGTTCTTGACAGTCTGTCAGCGATTGCACACTGTTGGCTCATTCTTTTAGTACCCAAGGATGGAGTAGGAACAAGGATGAGGTTCCTCCAGCCCTTGGATTCCAGCACACACTACTTCTACAACTGGCGAGAGATAGGGCAAGAGAGTGGGAAGAAAGGGCTGTGTTCTGAGTTCCATAGGGGGCCATTTCTCCTGATTTCTCTCGGGGGCCCATTCTAGAGAGCTGTGAAGTCCTATCTGGGTCTCCTGTTAACCTGAGCGGTCTTTGTCTAGACTGAGGCCTCCCAGTTGCTGTCAGTATCTGGAGAACTCCTTCAATGCCCCCTCCTCTTCCACTCCCAGCCCCCCATCCATACTCCCACTATCCTGAGCAGCTGAAGCAAGAAAGCTCTCGGCCTCATTGGGAGCCAAGATGCTCACACTGCCCCCACTCCAGCCCCCCCAATCTCAGGATTAAGGTCCTTGAAAAGAATGGGATCTGGACCATCTAGCAGGAAGGGCCTACTAACCGTCCTCAAGGAATTCTCAGCCTGTTGTGGGGTGAAAAGCACTAGGTTTGGAGTCTAAAGAAGGATTTCAAATCCTACCTCTGCTGTTTGTTGCCTGGGCCTTTCCGTGGGCAAGGGACTTTCCCTCTTTGGGGTTAAATGAAAGGGTTGGATTGCATGATGTCTAAGGTCCCTTTCATCTCTGACATTCTCCATTCCAGGGTCCCTTTCAGCCCTAGTTGGTCTAAGGCCCCTCCCAGCTCTGATATTCTCTGTTCTAAGGTCTAGAGTCTAGATCTGGGATTCCATGGTTTTATCATTTTGAAATACTTTTTTGACAGTGCCACTCCCCCATCCCAAAAATTGCAATAACCCTTTATTGCCTAAAGACTAAATTTTGGGCTCCTTAGCCTGGCATTCAAGGTTTCTGAGAGTTTGGCCCCAAGTGCCCCTTTCAATCTTATCTCCTCCTACTCCCCAGGACAAATCCTTCACTTATCCCCATCTACACTGGCAGCAACATGGGCAACCCCACCACTTTCTTCTGCCCTAAATGAGATTAGATATGCCAATCAGTGACAGGTCTCTCTCCTGTGACCCAATAGGAAGGAAGCCACTCAGCTCTTTCATCCAGAGGTACCCCAAATCAGCTGAATGGATTCCCCAAGAAGTGAAAGGGAAGAAGACCCTCCTTGGGGGCTGTCAGGCATGCTGAGCTTGCAGGGTGACTTCCCTAATGTAACCTGAGAAAGAAACTATAGAGGAGACACTTGGCAGCCGCCTGTCTTTTCCTCTGCTTGGGTAGATCAGCTGTTACTCCAGGGCTGGTCTGGCAGCTGGCCTGGTCAGCTTCCTGGAGGAGAGGTCAAACAGGATCCCAGCTGTCCCCACCACAGAGCTCAAGGGGTCACTTAGGCCTGGTCACCCCACGTCTTGTCTTTCCTGCCTTAAATTCGCCTGGGTGGGATGGCGCAGGCTGGATTAACACAGTCCTTTTCAGGGGTCTTCCCTCATGTAGAAGCAGAGAATGCTTGAGTTAGAAGAACCAAGAAGGAGTGTTGGAGTGGGAAGAAATCCTAGAACATTGGATGTCAGAGCCAAAAGGAACCTTCAAACAGAAAGATATTCACAGATCTGGAAAGGATTTTAAGTGGTTATCTAGTAAAATACTCTCATTTTACAGGTGAGGAACCTGAGGCCCACAAGAGAGGAGACGAGACTTGCAAGCTAGTTAGAGGTAGCTGGTGGTGTAGTGGGTAGAGCACTAGGGGAGTCAGGAAGATCTGAGTTGTGATCTGGCCTCAGACACTTCGTAGCTGGCAAGTCACTTCAACTCTGTTTACCTTAGTTTCCTCATCTGTAAAATGCACATGATAATAGTACCGTCCTCACAGGGTTGTTGAAAGGATCAAATGAGAGAATATTTGTATTTGTTTAAAATTGCTTAACAGAGTGCTTGGTATAGAGTAGGCACTATATGCATGTTTATTCTCTCCCTCACTGGTTAGTAGCAGATTATTGAATCCTTTATCTAGAACCTCTCTGCTGCCCCCAAACTGCCTCATAGCCATAGTTGTTAAGGAGTAGAGAAGAGGGGAGAGAGGCTGGAAAAGGTGATTAGGGTACTGCCCCTGTTGGAGAAATCAGGTAGGTGAAGGGGTGATGTGGCTGCCTTCCCAAAAAAGAATAGGAAGCTGGGAAAAAGAGATCCAAAGACCAGAGGACCTGAGAAGCAAACAATATAACTTCAGCTCCTCTCAACAGAAGGAGGTTGGTTTAGTTGGCCTCCAACGTCTCTTCTAGTTTCAGATGTAGGAACCTCGCCTAGGAGCCAGCTGCGGGGGAAACTGACTAGCTAAGCAGACTGTGGCATTGCAAATCCCTCCCTCCTGATGTCCCCCACTTCTCAGCCCTTATTTCTTCATGGCTTCAATGAATATTTGCTTTGTAAAGTAAAAATAAAAATCAGTCCCCATGTACCCTAAAGTACTTCCCAGAGGCCAGGAGTTCCAAACACTTGCATTTGCATCCTTGCTCTGCAGTCCCTTTGCCTTTCCTATCCCCTCCCTTCCTATCGGCAAATAAAAAAGGTGCAGCATAAACTCTCTCTATGCAAGAACTGTGAAAATGGGAGAAGGTAGAGAGGAGGCTAGAGGATGCCTCTCAGGCTCCAGTGGGTTTCCTAATTGGTTGCTTCAGTTTGTTGGACTTGGAGTTGTGGAGATCTGGGTTTAAATCCTTCCCTTGATATTTACTAGCTGTGTGACCCTGGATCAGTCACTTTACCTCTGGGACCCTCAGTTTCTTCTTTAGTAAAAGGAAGGGGTTGGGATAGATGACCTCTAAAGTTGCTCCTAGCTCCAGCTCAGTATTCCCATGTGTGGTGTTGGGTCAGTCCTTTCCCCTCCCTGGGCCTCAGTTTCCTCATCTGTAAAATTAAGGGGTGGGAGTAGAGGTGGGGAATGGCCAGATTCAACGATCTCTAAATTTTCTTCCAACTCTATGATGCTCTGATCTTCTAAGGGTCTATTTCTCTAGGTCCTAACTGAGGCTGGCAGCCAAATTTCTCCCACCAAGTTAGGGTTAATTACCAAAACAGCAGCCCCAACCCAGAGCGCCTTGACCAACTGTGGGTGACACTTCCACAGCTGAATATAGCCTTGTAGCCTGCAGCTGGACTGAACTGTTTTTTCTAAGTCATGTGGAGCTGCCTAGGAGCATGCTCAATGGGAGGGATCTGACAAATAAAGGAGCTAGGAACACTGAACTTTCTAGGCCAGCAGCCACTGAATTAAAGAGCAAAGCCTCGGTGGATTTCTGTTCCATTTCAGGAGTTCTAAGGGCTGAGCTTAGTTAGGCCAGGGCATCCCTACTCAGAGGGGTGCCATCTCTTTCTCATACAATTCTATGGCAAATCCCATCCTGTTGAGATTCTACCCATCTGGAGCCAATGTGATAATAGTGGTGAGAGCCCCATCCGTGCTCAGCATCAGAGGGCCTGAATTCCAATCATGATTGCTATTCATTAGCTGTGCAACTTTGTACATATCTTGGACCTTCTGTTCCCTCATGTATAAATGAGGCAGGATTGGTCCTTTCTTAGGATCCTAGCTCCAGAGATGGAAAGGCCCTCAGACACCATCTAGTCCAAACAGGCCCAGGGAAGGGAAGTGATTTATCCAAGATTACACAGATAATACCTGATGTAGGATTGGATTTCTTGACTCCAGATCTCATATTCTTTCCCCACTCCCAACTAGAGGTCCTATAACCCTTCAAGTCATGATATAGGGGAGAAAAGTACACTTGAACCTGGGTTCAAATACTGGCTTTCAGTGTTAATTTTTATATGACCCTAGGAAGACACATCCCTTCTCTGGTCTCAGTTTCCATCTCTAAAATCGGGAGTCAGAGTGATCTCGAAGGTCTCAGGCTTTGGCCTCTCTTTGAAATTGATTTGCTGGCAGAAAAAGTCACCCCAAAGAAAATGATTCCTGCTCCCCCCCATCCCCCTCCTCCCTACCTCCCGCTGCCGTCTTCCTCAGAAGAAACTGAGTAAATCTGCACCTTACTACCTAGGTGACCTTGGGCAAGTCATCCGTTTTCCCTGGGCTTCAATTTCCTCCTGCTCTACAAATGAAGTGGTTTGAACAGATGCTCTCTTGGGCCCCTCCCAGCTCTGAGCCTGTGACACACACAAGGAATGAATTAGATTCAACCCCAGCAGTTATCTCGGAGGAATCTCTTGGTAGAGATGTGTATTAAAGGGGAATCATTCTTGAATACCAGGCAAATGGGAGTTATTTATACCTGCTGCTGTTTGCCGTGTGTGTGTGTGTGTGTGTGTGTGTGTGTGTGTGTGTGTATGGAGGGGGGGTGTTGGGGCTCTGGCAGAATCCTGATTCCCTCAAAGCCTCCTACGTGATGTATTTTTGCTCATGGAGAAGGTCAGAACACCTCTTGGAGCCTGAGGTGGTAGCCAGGAGAAGTGGCCAATGAAAGATGGCAGGGTCTGATGGGATTAGCTCTACAGTCCCAGTGGGGGATATTTTTTGGGGGGCGTTGTTGAAGGCAGATGGCCAGGGGAGGAGAAATGGGCTCTAACCCCTAGAAGGTGGCGATGGCAGGAGGCATCATTAAAAACACAAGATTTGCTCAGTCTGCCCAGCCCACCATTTGCTGAGAGATTTTGCTACAAACCAGCTGCCACTGTGGGGCCTAAAGGGCCCATCCATTGACTGAGATGTTTAATTTCCTGTGAAGAGATGAATCTATTTGGCTTAACCAAGAGCTCTGAGGCATCACTAGCCCACTGCTGCCTTCCCAGAGCTGGTGCACGTGGCCAATCCATCAGTCTCACCATCGTCCTCCTTTTTCTCATTACCACATGAAGCTCAGGGCTCTGACTCAGGTCTCACGCATCATCCCCATTGGCATTTGGACTTAGGAGCTGCTGAAAGTGCCAATGTAGTCAGATTAATTCAGAAGGTAGAAACAAGAATGTCAGAGTAGGGAGGGCCCTTAGACCAGGGGATGTCAGATTTGGGAGGGGCCTTAGAACAGGGGATATCAGAGCTGTGAGGCGCCTTGATCTAACCCCTTTAATGGATCAATGATTGAATGATAAGAAGTGGATCTAAATCCAGAAGTCCTTTGAGCCCAAAGCCTCCTGACTCCAAGGCTATGGCAGGCAGCCCACATGGTGAGGCTGGATTCCTGTCCGCTAAGCCATCAGGCTTATCTAAACATTTGCCAACAGGAGATATGGGGGAGTGGGGAGAAATTGGGGACCATCCCAGGCCATTTGGTATATAATATCAATTTCATCTCCTACCTCTGCCCCCAGTCATGTGACCAGGTGATTAATCACTATCGCTTTGAGGCATTCATCCTAAGGCGCCTTCCTTAACCATCATCCCCATCCTAAGGTGGTCATTTCCCAATAGGCTCATCCTCCCTGATGAACCTGTCCAAACAAGGAGTTAAGCAGAGTGACATTGTCCAACAACATATGCAGTATTTCCCACCCATAGGCACCCCCCTCTCCAGGGAAGGAGAGCTCCTGTTTTCCAGGTCAAGGTTGTGAAACTAAGAGTTCCCTCTCTTTTCCAGAGAGACCCAAGATCTATGAAAAGGAGACAGACCTGAACAAGAGTCAGCCAGTGTTTCTCGGCAGTGAACACATCCTCCGCTGTACTGCAAGTGGTACCCCACCACCAACTTTCCGATGGGCTTGGGAGCCCTGCATCGTCAGCGATGTTTTGTAAGTGTCTAGGTTTCTTCTTCTCCCCAGATTCTAGCATAAGTAGATTACTTTTGCAGGGTCAGGTGTGGGGGCTCTCCTCACTGCATGGCGGCCCATGTTTGGATCTTGGGATAGTGAAGCAGCTCTGGCTCTCGTTTCCTACTGCTTTGAGACCTACAGCAGGCTTTGCCCACATCACCCCTTTGAGATGTTAGGGAGTGGTTTTTGCACTCTCCACCTGTGATTTGAGGATTGCAAGTGTGAAAATAACCTTTGCTGATACAGACTGCCGGTCTGTACCTTTTATAAAAAATTATTCAATATTTTTTTATTTTCCCCCAATTACATGTAAAAACAATTTTTAATATTCATTTTAAATTTTGAGTTCCAAATTCTCTCCCTCCTTTCTCTACCCCAATATGAATCTTTGTGGGAGAGTTGCTTGAGACCACCAATGAAGGTACATACTTCTGTGCATTACACAACTCTTTTACAAAAAATGACTGGATTTGGGGGTCCAGAGAAATCGCAAATAAATGCAAGAAAGGTACATATACATCCTTTACAGTTCAAAAGGCAATAAAGGTAGGAATCAGTCAATTAAAGAGCACAAACTAAAGACACAGACCTAAGTGGAGACTTAGCAATGAAATCCTAAATTATAAGGGAGGCAAAGGACAAAGCATGGAAAAAGCTGATAATTATAGGAAAGACAATGATAATGATATGACAATGTATCAGAATTTCAGGGATACAACTAAAGCTGCTCTCAGAGGAAAAATCATATCTCTAATTACATTTATTAAGAGAAGATAAATAGAGATTAATGAACAGACTTGAATTTTTAAAAATTAGAAGAAAATCTGAAAATCAGAGGAGAAATAAATAAGTTGGAAAGTAGCCTGTCCATTGAAAGCTAAGTGTTTCACAGTTAGTATGTGTCAGAAATGGGACTTGAAATGAGATATTCTTGACTTCAAGGTGAGCACTCTATCCTGAGGGACTGACTGACCATGAAAAGAGCCCCTTTTAGCCAAGTTTCCGATCCATTGAAGTCTTAGCTACCCCTGCAGCCCTTCAGGGGGCCTTATCTCTCCCCACCAGATGCTAGAGAAGGATCTTTGAGGAAAATGATCAAGTTTTCCCTACCCACCTTCTCACTTCCGACAGTATCTCATTTCCTTCTCTCTCGTTCCCTCTCTGTTGGCCATTCCCAGACCATCACCACTGGTTTCCACTGGCCCACTGAGCTAGGGAACACTTACCATGGGTTTCAATGGCAAAAAATTCCTGAAGTCTTTAGGACTCTCAGTAAGTTGATGGTCCTTCCAGTTGGTCTCTACCCAACTCTAAAGTCAAAGACTACATGTGGCAGAATTTTTCTCACATGACCCTCTTAACCTAAAATATGACCAAAAGTCATCTCAGAGAGGATGCTACTAGCAGCTGGGGGTGGGGCACGGTTCAGGAAAAGTTTCCTGCAGAAGGTGGGATTGGAATTGAGTCTTTTTTTGCATTATTATTTTATTTTATATTTTTTCCCAAATTTATTATTTTTTGGTTTTCAACATTCACTTCCAAAAGTTTTAAATTTTCTCCCCCTCCCTCCCCCTCCCTCCCCAAGATGGCATGTAATCTTATATGGGCTCTACATATACATTCCCATTAAATGTATTTTCACATTAGTTATGTTGTATAGAAGAATTATAGCAAATGGGAGAAACCATGAGAAAAACAAAATATAACAAAAGAGAAAATAGTCTGCTTCATTCTGCATTCTGACTACATAGTTCTTTCTCTGGATGTACATGACATTTTGCATTGAGTTCTTTGGAAATGTTTTAGGTCCTTGCATTGCTGTGAAGGCCTAGGTCTATCAGAAACAGTCCTCACACACTGTGGCTGTTACTGTGTATTATGTTCTCCTGGCTCTGCTCGTTTCACTCAGCATCAGTTCATAAAAGTCTTCCAAGGTTTTTCTGGTCTTTTGTTCATCATTTCTTATAGCACAATAGTATTCCATTACATTCATATATCTCAACTTATTCAAACATTCCTCAAAGGATGGGCATCCCCTCAATTTCCAGTTCTTGGTCACCACAAAGAGAGCTGCTATAAATATTTTTGTACATGTGGGGCCTTTTTCCCATTTTTATGATCTCTTTGGGATACCACCCTAGAAGTGGCATTGCTGGGTCAATGGGTATGCACATTTTTGTAGCCCTCTGGGCACAGTGGAACCGAGTCTTGAAGGAAGCCAGAGATTCAAAGAGACAGAAGTGAGCAGGAGAAACATTGCAGGCACAGTATAGCCAGGAAAAAGGTGTAGAGATGGAAGATGGAGTGTTATGGTTGGCTGGACCTGGTGTCATGGGCAAACAGTCATAGAGAGAAATAACTTGCAAGGAAATAGCTTTTTCTCCTCACCACTGCTTGTAAGAATCCCCATCTCTTTCTATGGTACCAAAAGAACAACCCTAACCCTTGGGCTCCCTCCCTTCAGGATTGATGTAGACAAAGCACATTGTAAGCTTCAATGCATCCTCAGCCCCCAGTTCTTGATGTTCTCTCCCATTGACTTCCTTTTGTGTTTATTGCTTTGATTTCTCTGCTTACATGTTGTAGTCCTCCTTCCTTTCCCTGCCTCCTGCCCCCCACTCATACATGCACAGGCTTGTTGAGCCCCATTGGCCAAGGCCCTGTTGGGGGGAGGTGCAGGTAACAGATCCAGCTGTTGACTTATCTGTCAGATGGGGACAGCACAGTTCACATTCCTTACCTCCCAGAGATGTGGTGGGAATGCTCCATCACCCCATTGGGTATTACTATGAACAGCAATATGTCCCCAAATGGAAAGGATGAGCAGCATCAGGAGGGAGCGAGCTCCCCCCAGTCACTAGAGGTGGTCTTCAAGCAGGAACCAGATGCTCACTGGTCACAGATAGTGTAGATGGGATTCCTGCTTGAGTTCGGATTGTACTGAGTGCCCTGTGAGGTCTCTTCTAGCTTGGAGATAACCAAAAATGAGGCATCTGTGGGGAGGCGGGATGACGCTGTGCTCCTTGGACTATGACTCAGTTTTCTTGCTTTTTCTTACCCATTACCTTGCCTTGTGACCTTGGCCCTCCTTCTATGAAATGATGGGCTTGGATGTTATTTAAAGTCTCCTCTAACTCTGACATTGGTCTGGATACAGTGGTTGGACCTCTGGAGACCCATTCCAGGTGAAGTACACTGGAAATTTTTTAAAAATTACACACACACACACATTAAGCATTCAGGTATCTTTTTTCTAGTCTGAGCAAAGGCCTAAAGCTGACACCTAAGCAGATGTTATCTAAGAAAGCTAACCCCAGACAGGCAGAGTGGGTGCTTTGTGGAATCCTGGGGTGATTGGAAGTGAGGAGGCCTAGGGTTGAATCCCTACTCCTTCCTGCCTGGGTCATCTTGGACAAGTTAGAGAGGCTTTTGATTCTTAGATCTCTATCTCCTCATGTATAAAATGAGCCCAGACTTCTGAGGAAATGAAAGTAAGTTATGATGGTGAAGACAGTAATAATTCAATGTAAGATTGACAACACGGTCATAGAATGTCAGAGTTGTAAGGGACTGGCTGGCCCAACTGCTTCATGGTATAGAGGAAGAAACTAAGGTGCAGGGAGATAAAATCAGAACTCTTGTCCTTTGGCTCCAAATCCAGAGCTCTTCCCACTACAAAATCGATATATCCATTATCCAGTCCCACCAAAAAGCCCTGCCTGGGGGGGAGACTCCCCAGAAGAAACAGATGTCCATTCCTAGGCCAGTTGGTCCTTAGACCAAGAAGTGCCTCCCTGTTCAGGGAGAGGGTGAGTTTCTGCTATGTGAATCTGAGGATGAGCTAGGGCCAAGTGACCAGACACTGGCTGCTCTTTCCTGGGAGGGCCTTTGACTTCGTTTTATGTGATACAAGAGAACATAGTCCAATGGCTGAGAAGGGCCAGGAAACCCAGGAGCACTGCTAAATCAGTCAGCACCATCCTTCAGTCAGAGACAGGCAGCCGCCCTCCCCTGATGTTAGCAATTGCCATTTATTAAATGTCCCAGTCTCATTTTTTCTCATGACAGCCCCTCGGCATATTTCTCTGCTGGGAAGATAGATTGGCTACTTGCAATATGCTGAGAAATTAACCAGGGTTTGTTCTGGATGGTGGCCATAGATAGTGACCCCTATAAATCTGCCCTTTGATGCACTGTTGGTCCTTTGTGGAGGGCCGGGGCCTTCCCAAAGAGTTCTCCCTCTTAAGCCTCCTGCTACTCCAGGGTCCAGGCTGCCAAGGGGTTTTTCCCATGCCCCACTTCCAAGTCCTACATTCTACCAAGAGGGAGAAGAAGGAGCCCCAGGAACAGTCTCCCCATTCTGATTTAGCAAATTAAGGAGGTAAGACACTCCCCTGCCCCCAATCAATTAATAAGCATTTATTACAAAATAAACACTCTTATTGGGGTGGGGAGTGTCAGACATTGAGGGGAAGAGCTTCTTGAGGGAGATGGTGTTTGAGCTAAGCCCCGAGGGAACTAGGGACTCTGAGAAGGAAAGAAGGGAAAACATTCCAGGGAGGGTGTACAGGAACATAGTTCACAGAGAAAAATGAGCACTTTAGCTCAAACAAAAAGTTTGGAAAGGGAAAGGAAGAAGAATTTTTTAAGCATCTCCTGTGTGCAGCACTTACACTTAAGCACTTACAGGTGTGATTTCATTTTATCATTTATCTTTTGAAGGAGAGAAAATGCAATCTGGGGCCACTAGGTGGTGCTGAAGTGGATAGAATGCTGGGCCTGAAGTCAGGAAGGTTCCTCTTCCTGAGTTCTAATGTGACCTCAGACACTGACTAGCTGTGTGACCCTGGAAAAGTCACTTCACACTGTTTCATCTGTAACATGAACTGCAGAAGGAAATGTCAAACTATTTCTGTATCTTTGCCAAGAAAACCCCAAGTGGGTCACAAAGAGTTGGATATGACTGAACAAAAAAAAAAAATGTAATCCATCTAGAAAAACTACACTGGAATCAGATTGTGAAGAGCTTTAAATGCCAAACTAAGGAATTTGTACCTGATCTTAGAGGACGTGGGGAGCCACTGACATTTCTTGAGCAGAAGAGTAACAAATTTAGATCTCAGCTTTAGAAGAGAGAGGAGAAACCTGAGTAAAGAACACCAGTTAGGAGGCTGTGGCCATAGTTGGGACAAGAGGAGATGGGAGCCTGAACTAGTGTGGTTGTGCTGTGCATAGAGAAAAGGACAGATAGAATCGATGGAGAGTAGGCAGAATTACCAACTAGTGGTGGGAAACCTGTGACCTTGAAGCTACATATGGCCTTCTAGGTCCTTGGGTGTGGCCTTTTGATTGAGTCCAAGTTTTACAAATCCTTTTATTCAGGGGATTTGTTTTGTGAAGTTGGGATTCAATGAAGGGCCACCTTTCAGGACCTAGAGGGGATTTGTTCTGTGAAGTTTAAATTCAGTCAAACTGAACTTAAGGCCACAGGTTCCCCACCCTTAGTGTAGTTGATAGACCACTGAAGTCAGCAGTACTTCAGTTCAGATCCTGCCTCAGATCAGAGGACTCTATCTAAATTGACAGCTGGAAAGGACGCTAGAAGCTATCTAGCTATCAAAGGCCCTCATTTTACAGAGAGTGAGACCTAGGGTCACACTGCTAGTATCCTAGACAGGACCTGAACTTGTGTCTTTCTGACTCTACGTACTGTACCCTGTCCATGCTGCCTCCCTAGGAGACAATACCCTCCCCTCCCCGACCAGTTGAATTCTGCCCCACCCATTGAAATCCAACTGCCCTGAGCCCCTCTGTCCCTTGGATCTCATGGAGCATTTGGTTTGGACCTTGCATTCACTTACCGTACATAATGTGTGTTATTTGTGTTTGTGCAAGTCTGAGCAGACCCAGGAAAGGAAAGGGACTTTCCCAGGGTCACACATAGAGCCCTCAAAGGCCATCCAGTCCACCCCTCTCCCTTCCATTTACAGAGGGGGAAACTGAGGCCCATGGAGGGGAAGGGATCTGCTCATGGTCAGATACAGGATCCTAACCCTATAAATGGAAGAAACTGCAGAAGCCACCTAGGCCAGTCCCTTCAGAAAGATATTTGGCCAAGAATTTGCCAGCCAGGATTTGAACCCAGGTCTTTTAATTCCATATTCAAGTCTCCCCACTATGCCACAGAACTGTTTGGGCATCATTCTCCTCACAATTAGAACTCATTAGTCTAATGGGCTATGCTGGGGGATGGGACAGCTCTTTCTGAGCCTGGGACCAGTGAAAGAGAAATGAGAAGGCTAGATAGGTACAGGCAGGAGCCCTACCCCCACATCAGGCCTACAGGGTTGCTACTTAACTCAAGTGAGACGAGGTCCACACGGTTCATCTTCACTCAGGTGGCTTGAAAAGTCTGGTTCTAATGAAGTGCTTAGTGAACAGTAACCATAACAAGGCTGTAAATCCTTCCCTTCTTTTCCCCAGGTGCAGGGAACGAGGGAAGAGAATTGAACTTTCCAAAGCTACTCTTGAAAAAGGCCTGTACGATGTCAACCAAATCCAGTCCATCGAGGAGACGATTTTATCCAGTGGGGATAGGAACAAGGTACGTTTCCAGTGGGGCGTGCTGGCAGTATTCATGACCTCATGGCCTAGAGGTGAGCCCCACTTCCCAGGCTCTGACACCAACAGTGAATGGCTAACTTCTCACATTCCTGCAATTCTCGAGGCCTGGGATCTGGGTTAAGTCTTGGCCATTTGTAAACATTGAGTGTTTTGGTGGTGATGTCGCCTTCCCCTTTAAAGAGCCCTCATCAGGGGCCTCAAGGGTCAAGCATATCCTGGAGTCTTGAGAACATCTAATCTGTGTGTTTCCATCCTGGGATGCTTGCTGTGGCCACAGATGCTCTTAGGGGGGTCATGGAATCTTGGGCACTGGAGAGTTGGGGGAACATGACAATCACAGGTAGTGGAGGCTCAAGTGGTTACAAAAAGGGTGAGTGTGGAATCATATGGCGTAGAATTTCAAAGAGCTTAGAGGTCATGCAGTCCATTACCCTCCCTGCCACTTACATCCATTGTGTAACATTTTTAACAAGTGCTCCCCCCCACCAAGACCAGGTAACAGAAAAACCCCACCATGGAGGCTCTAGCCTCCAGCCCCTCAATCTGAATGAGCAGGGGAAGGGGGATGGGAACATTGGTTTGGGTGAGGCCTGGAAGGTGGAAGATGATTGGTTGGTCTGGGGTGCTGTGAAGTAGCAGAGCAAGTCTGAGATGGGTAAGCAAGAGAACTGAGGGTGACCTCCAGCTATCTAGTGCTTTACCTAGTAGCCCCATGGCCTTTCCAACTTGGAGGGAGGGTGTCTCGTTACAGATCCCTTTTAGCATCCCCATCAACTCACTACTTCCTCAGGTTGTCTTTTCCACTCTGGAACTAAGCTAAACAAGGCCTATAACACTGGCTGATCAGAGAGGTTTAAGCATTGTATTAGGTGAGGTCAGAGTGGTGAATCCCTGAAGGCTTCCTGAAGGAGGCAGCAGTGGGCATGGGCTGTGAAAGATAGGGAGGGATTCAAAAAGGAAGAAGGAGACCAGGCACTGTGCTAAGTTAGCACTTTGACAAATATAATTTCATCTGATCCCCACAACCACCTGGGGTGGGAGGTGCTGCTATTACCCTCCTTTTACAATTGAGGAAATTGAGGCACACAGAGGTGAAATGACTTGCCCAGAATCTGATAGCTAGGAAGTGTCCGAGGTCAATTTTGAACTCAGGTCTTCCTGACTCTAGGCCCTATGTTTCGTTTACAACTCTCTTCTAGCCGCAAAGGCTGCTGTTGCTGCTGCTATAACCTCTTTGGAGCTCATTACCACGCATCACCAAGGCTTTGGGTTCCATCTTCTATAAGTCAGGCATCTCCACTCTATTCTGTACTCAGGAGCTGATAACACTGCTAGGGCCATTCAACTTTCTCAAGTGACTAGGGGCATCTCAACCCCTACTTTGTATTCTGGATTTCCAGCTGGAAGGCACCTGGGAGGTCAACCATCCCAACCTCTCATTTCACAGATGAGGAAACTGAGACCCAGAGAAATGAAGTGGCATATCCAAAGACAGACCTGGGGTGCTGGATCTTGAGTTAAAAGGGGAAAGGGATTAACTATTGTGATTTCTGAGGTTGCTCCCAGCTCGAAATCTGGGATCCTCCAGGAGAGGAAATCTCCCATGGAAACATGAGAGGGACAGGTATTATAGCTATTTTTCACACAAAAGGAAACTGAGGTAGGAAAGAGGGATGTACTTGGCCAAGGGCCCAGTGGCGAGTCTGGTTAATGGCTTCCCCCTTCCCTCATTCCTTTCTTGGGGCTCTAGAGACCTGATACCTAGCAGCAAACACAGTCATACCTGGAGTAATTGCCGGGCCCCTGGGCTAGTTTGACTAAATTCTGGGTTAACAGCTGCCCAGGGGTTGGGACTACCTGGGACGCTCAGGCCATCTGGCATTTCTCAGGGAGGCTTTCATACTGGGAGTCTAATATAAAACAGACTTAGGGACTTGGGGGTGGGGGGTGGTGGAGAGAGAGAGCAGGGAACCAGACTTGTCTGAACCTTTCTCTCTTGTATTACGCGTTATCAGCAAAGCAGTGTGGGTACATGCCATGGAGCTTGGGTGCTGTTCAGGTCTCAACTCTGCTTTAGTGGACAAAGATCTGGTGGCTGGAATTGGGCTGTAGCAGATGAAATGAAGCATGAACTTCCTATCGCTTGATGCTGATCCAGAATCACCGGATGTCAGAGCTGGGTGGACCCTTAGAACATAGTCTCAGCTCTGCCATTTCATGTTCCAAGGCCCCTCCCAGCTCTGACATCCACTGGTCTAGAGCCCCTCTCAACTCTGACCTTCTGTTCTAAGGCCCCTCCAAGCTCTGACCTTTCCTGTTCTAATGTCCCTCCTAGGTGTGTAATGCTCTCATTCCTGGCATGTGAGTATAGAAATAATTCCAAGGACAAGGCCCATTGTTAACCATCCAACAGCCCAATTTTCATTTACGAAGGTTGACACCCTCCATGCGTGCCGTCCCCCAGGTTTCACTGTGGAGTAGAGGTAGCCCCTCGATTGTGCAAAACATCAGTGGGAACAATGTCAGTATGGCCCCTTTTCTGGAATCCCCAACCAACATGGCCAAGAATTTGTCATGAGTGAGTAAAATAAGACAGCCCTCGACCTGGGTGAATACTGTCTTCATTCTTCAAATGTGAGACATCTGTGGATGAGGGCTGGGCTGGTCAGATGTGGGGAGCATGGCTGAATTGTTTTATGGCACCATCTTGATCTTCATGGAAATTGATTCCGGCAAAAGCAACTCTACAATGAAGGCCTTAACCAACGTGAATCTGTGGATTCACCACTGAAGACTCAGAAGGCAACCAATCAATGAACAAGCATTTCAGTGACTACTATTGATTGATCAGTCAATCAACAAGCATTTAGTAGTCCCCTACTATATTCCAGGCAATGTGCCTAGGGATTTAATAGAGATAGTTCCTACCCTCCAAGTCCTTACATTCTGGAGATGGGAGACAACATAAATGCATACAATTATTCACAAAATAAAGGCTAGGGATAGGGTCTGGGGCTGTGATATAATTGGTATAGGGAATTCCCAGATGAGTAAACTCCCGCTACAAAGAGAATTTGGTAATTTTTCTGTAAGCCCTGAGCAGATCAGTGACTAGCTGAATGTTGCATGGTCAGTGTGTACCGGGGTCTTCAGGGAGGACTGGCGCCTCTGGTGTGAGGGCTGCTCATCCACCTTTGGTGTCCACCTGGCACCCAATCCTCACCTGTGGCTCCAAGAAACTATAGCTTCCATAGGGACCACACCCTGGTAAGACTATCTCAGCAGACAGGCTGAACCAGGCTGAGGGTAACAAACAGGCCTCAAACTCATCAGCAAACTAGCATGGGAAGACTTCCCCCTGCAGAGTCGGAGGATGAGAACGATGGTCATGAAGGCCGATAAAGTAGGTATTATAGAACACTTAGAGTCTGATCAGGCATCAAAGACACCAGAGTCATCACAACCTCCTGTGTCATTGACAGCTATCCTGACTTTTTTCTTGCGATGGACTTAATGACTTGTGAGATTTTGTGCAACTCTGCCTCACTTAAATCCAGTTCATACTCACAAGTTGATATCAACCCATGATGTTATTGGTCCTGTTAGAGAATGAAGGATGGAGACAGTGCATGGCTCAGTGGGTAGAGCACCAGGCCCTGGAGTCAGGAGGACCTGAGTTCAGATCTGGCCTCAGACACTTGACACCTACTGGCTGTGTGATCCTGGGCAAGTCACTTAACCCTGATTGCCTTAAAAAGAAAATGAAAGATGAAGAACAAGAGGCAAAACTCAAAGTAAGTTTTCCTGCCTCTGAGGTCACGACTCTCCCTACTGTGGCACGTTGGAATTTGGATGGAGGAAGGTAGAAGGGTTTGGACTAGGCCTCATGTAGATTGCACAAGGAACCCAGGTTTAAGAAAGTTGGCACCTGTGGGGCAGAAATATATTTGATAAAAATCAGATCTTCCAATTAGTGATTTATAGCTCACAAAACAATCCCCACCCATTCTTTGATTCTTTCCTATATCACTGGCAAGGGTCATTATCCCCATTTTCTAGAGAAGGAAACTGAGGCACCAAGGAGGACATGAGCTGCCCTCTCAGTATCACAGCAGGGTGCCTAGCACAGTGTTGGCACATAATGCATGGCAGCGCCATGGCTAGAAACCAGATCTGCCTTCAAATACTGTCCTCTTTCAACAGCCCAGACACCATCTCCTTCCATGCCAAGGCAGCAACTCTGTGATTGTTTCAGGAATGAACTAAACAACTGGAATTTCCCCTTCCTCCTTCTCCTCCTCCTCCTCTTCCACTTTCATCCTATGCAAGTGACCTTTGCATGGTCCCTTCTCCCTTTCTTAGATCTGGAATCTTGGTCAACTTCAGCAGGTTCCAGCCCTCAATGGAGCCCCTGGCCCTCCCCCTCTCCCTCCCTCCTTTCTTCCCTCTCTCCCTCTCCTCCTTTCCTTTCTCCTACCCTCCCTCAGCTGGACTCACCCAGATCTGACCCAGAGGCAACAGCTCTTCACAGGACATGTCCCTTGATGAAAATGGATTCTTATTAAGCAGAAAAGCTCCAATTTCCGTCTGCATCCCATTGTGTTCTGAGCCAGAGCTGCCAGCCTTCTGCAGGACTCTCCTCCGCTTTTCCATGGTATCACTTTCCCCAAGCACCGAGGAAACCTGGTGACCTTCAGACTCTGGGTGTCCAGCCCGAAATAAATAGTCAGGGAAATTGACAATTTTAATCCCCACATTGCTCGACAAGTTATTCATCTGGTCTTGTCAAGCTGAGCCTGAGAATGAACCCCCTTCTAAATGAGGACAAGCTAAAATCAGGCCCTTTTCTCTATTACTGGACACTTGCCCACATGAAAAGGAGATCGAGGATTACCCAACATCCCCCCTTGCCCTCCACTTTAGAATTCTGCTCAGTTTGCCAAGTGAGCCAAGTATCAATGCTGGAATTCAATTGAAATATCGGAAGCCTATTTAGTGGAAGGCCTTGTGCTACAAGCTGGGGAAACTGAGGCAATAACAAAAAACAGCCTCTGCCTTTAAGGAGTTTCTGTTCATTCAAAGGATACAGCATGGGCACACCCAAAGTAAATAGGAAGTAATTTTGGGGGTGGGAAGGGAGGCAGAAACGAACAACTTGGGGGAATTGAGAAGGCCTATGGAGACAAAGGAATATAATAAGATTTGTTGTTCAGTTGTTTTTCTGTCTGATCCAACTCTTTGTGACCCCTTTTGGGGTTTGCGTGGCAGAGATACTGGAGTGGTTTGCCATTTTCTTCTCCAGCTCCTTTGACAGATGAGGAAACTGAGGCAAACCGGGTGAAGTGACTTGTCCCACTTCATACAGTTAGGAAGTGTCTGAGGATGGAGTCCCCTGGCCCCAGGCCCAGTAATCTATTTGCTATGATATCAAACTGTCCAGATTTTGTGCTAACCAGGATTTTACTTAAGGGGACAGTAGATAATAGTGCCTAGAGTCAGGAGGACTTGTCTTCCTGAGTTCCACACAAGTGAAATAACCAAACGACAACTTTGATTACAATTGATTCACATGTACTAGCTATGTGACCATAGGTACCAAGTGGCTTCCCCTCTCAGAACCTCAGTTTCCTATTCTGTAAAACAAGTCATAGAATCATAAAATTCTAGATTTGGAGCTGAAAGGGACCTTAGAGGGAACTGAGTCCAACTCTCTTCACCTGTTAGATGGGGAAACTGAGGCCCATAGATGTCAAGGGTCTTACCTGAGGCCACAGAGGGAGTAAGTGGCACAGCCAGGATTTGAACCCATGTCTTCTAACTCCCAACCCAGAAGTCTTTTCCGTTCCACAGCTCTGCTCTCCAATACTAAAATACTTGCTCCAGCTACTGGCCTTTTGTTGACATCAGCCACATATATATGTGTGTGTATGTGTGTAGCCATAATCCAAGGCCCACTACAAGGTGTTTGGGACAGCTCACCTTTGGTTCCCCAGGCACATTTCCTCTACCTCCTTCCAAGTGCGGGCCTAACCCAAGGGTTCCAGGGCAGTGAGTGAGAAGATGAGCTGGCTCCTGGAAGGGGTTGGAAGATATATCTGGATCAGGTCAGGCTCTTTCACAAAACCCATGGAGGGACCCCGGTTGTGCTTGCTGATGAGAAGGGAAGGAAGCCTTGGTGGGGCTCAGTCCTGGGCCTGCCCAGCAAGAGTTAAAAGTAGGTATAGAGAAGAGACTTCTGGGGTTGGAATCCTAGGACCTGAATTCAAATTCTGGCTCTACCACTGAGCTGTGTTACCTTAGATAAGTCACTTCTCTCTGGGATGCTAAGGGCATTGGACTAGGTGACTTCTCAGGTCCTTCCAGTTTTAAATCTGTGATCTTAGGAAGGAGACTGGAGTGAGTAGTAGGATGAAGAGGATATCCGGGACGGCTTTCCATTGTAGGAAGTCACTTCCTTTACTTAGGCCTCAGTTTCCCTCTTTGTAAAATGAGGGGATTGGCTTCAGCAACCTCTGAGATCCCTCCATCTCTCAAACCTCTGAGCCTCTGTTCGTTCAGCTCGGGCTCAGCATCCTGCTCTGTTCTCCAGCTGTGATTCCAATCACATGTCCTAAAACACCCAGAATAGACATCTGGAATGCAGCTTGGCCGCCTCAGCCCATTTTTAACATGTGTGTCTCTTTTCTCGGTGTCAAAATACTGCCCAGATAAACATATTGAATTGTTGGGGCAATCAAATTTGCCTCCCTCATTTCTGAGCCGTGGTTTTATACCTGTTTATGACCATTATTGGTAAGTGACTCGCCAAGTCTGTGTGGGGAGGGAGATGGGCACTGAATTGGGGACCGGGAAAGGGCCTTTAAGATTTGCACATCAGGCTTTGAAAACCAGTTGCTTTTTGCCTTCTGGGTTGATTTCAATCTTCCAAGGGATCCATCCCTGACAGTGTGGAATCGGCCCAGGGTCTAGGTCTGGTTTGGCCTCTAATTAGCAGCATGACCTCGGGCAAGTCACTTCCTCTCTAACCTACAAGCTCCTTTGAGGATCCTCGAATAAGAGATCTTGAGTTGGAAGGGGGTGATCTGTCTAAAAAGAAGGCAACTGAGGCTCAGGGAGAAGCAACTGGCCCAGAATCACACGGAGATTGGATTAGGAAAGGCAACTGGACTGGGCCTCGAAGAAAGCTCAGAATGCTAAGGAGTAAAGATGGTGAAGGAGTGTATTCCAGGAAAAGTCTTTGCAAAGCTAGGGATGGAGTCTGGAGAGAGTTTGCTGAGTCTTGGGAATGGGTAATAAATTGGTCTGTTTAATTAGATTCTAGGGGGCATTAAGGGGAATAATGTGGAATAAGTCTGGAAAGGTAGGTGGAAGCCAGGCAGTATTCCATCCTAGAGAGAGCAGTGGTTCCCCTAGTGGGGATAGGAAGTGAAATGAACAGACCTATGTTGTAGGAATATTCTCTTAGCATCTGCATGGAGGATGGAGCAGAGATGGGTTAATAATGCTGAGCTTTACAGTTTTCCAGGGACTTTCCATGTATTAGCTCACGGGGGTGTCCCAGCAGCCCTGGGAAGGAGGTGCTCTCTGACTTCCTGGAATGGTCTCCTAATTGGCTCCCCTCCAGCTTCTCCCCTCCCCACACCACCCTCTACACAGCTGCTAAAGGATTTTCCTGAAGCATAAGTTTAAATGTATTACTCCCCTGCTCAAGAAGCTAAAGTAGCTCCCTATGGTCTCTAGAATAAAATAGTAAGTTTGACGTTTAAAGCCTTCACCACCTCACCCCAAGTTATCTTTCTGGCCTGCCTTGTGCACTTGGTGTTCCAGATCAACTGACCTTCTCTCTGTTCCTTACATATGACGCTCCATGGGCCGATCTCAGTGTCTTTGAATGGATTGTGCCCCTACTGCTCTCCACTAAATTCAGATATAACAGTATTGGCTGTCAAGTTCTTCTTGATTACATATTCAGGAAATCCAGGCATTCCAGTGGAATGTCTAGGACATTGATCTTGGAAAGAAGACCCAGGCCTGAGAGTCACAGTACTGCCATTGGCTTTGGGCAGGTCAGGTTGCTTCATGAGCCTTATTTTCCCCAGCTGTGAAATAGGAATGGGTTTAGTGCTAAAGGGTTATGGAATCATGAACTGTTGTTGTTATGAATGCACATACGACCCACACTCCTTCTTTACCTCTCCTTTTGAGAAGTGTCTTTCAAGGCTCATCTCTGTGGGCTCTTCCCATGGAGTCTCTCTTTTCCTTTGAGATGAAGCTCAGGCATCATCTTCTGTATGAAACCTTTGTAAATATCCACTTTGCTGGTGCCCCCAACTGCCTGGTCTTTCCTGCCAAATTGCTTAGGATTCCACTTTCTTAGATTGTTTCTGCCTGCGTTTATTCTGTACATACTTAAGTGTGCCCGTGCTGTTTCTCCCAATAGCATGCCAACTCCCTGAGAGCACGGATTATTTCATTTTGGGGGTACTTATATCCCCAGTGTCTGGCATGTAGCAGGCATTGAGCTCAGTGATTCACCAATCACTAGAGGTATCAAGTCCTTTGTTTACAGATGAGGAAACTGAGTCTAGAGAGAGGTTAGTAACTCATTCATCATCACAGCTAGTGTGTGCCAGGAGCAGGATTGGACTTTGGGCCTTAGCACACTCACCCTCATACCTGTCAAAGATGCTCCTGGGAAGAGACGCGTCCTGCCCCAAATCTTGTGCCCTTGTCAATTTTGTCCTTCCTTCCTCGCTTTCTTTCTTTTTCTTCCTCTCTCCCTCTCTCTCTTTCTTCCTCTCTTTCTTTCTCTCTCTCTCTCTTTCTTCCTTCCTTCCTTCTCTTGTCAATTTCAAAGCAAATGGAAATGAAATTTGAAGAGTTCTGTCTTGGCTACTGCTCTCCACTAAATGCAGATATAACAGTATTAGCTGTCAAGTTCTTCTTAATTACATATTCAGGAGGGGATGCAGCTGCCCAATCTTTCTCAAAAAGACTTATTTTTCCATCGTATCCATATAGAGGATGGGCAGGAGAGGAGCTAGAATCCAGGGGTGGGGAACCTTCAGCCTTGAGGCCACATGTCGCCCTCTAGGTTCTCAAGGGCAGCCCTTTGAATCCAAACTTGTTTTGTGAAACGTGGACTCAGTCAAAAGGCTGCACTCAAGGACCTAGAAGGCTACTTGTGGCCTCAAGGCCACAGGTTCCCCACCCCTAGTCTAGACCAACTGAGAGAATATCCAATTTTCCATGGAAGAAGTAATGAACTAGGGTGATGGGTATGAGAGCAAAGAGAAGGGCAGTCAGGGGGATTCAAGGCACAGTTTGGAAGTGTACTTGACAAGCCCTGACAACTAATAAATAGGATGGGGGCTAACAGAGACAGAAGGGCTACATTCAGGCTGGGAATGTGGTTAATTAGGAAAATGGTGGTATCCTCAACAGGAATTCAGGAAGTGCAGAGAAGAGGGGGGTTGGGGAGACAATGAGTTCTGTTTCAAATACACGCAGTCGGAGCCTTTGTATTGCTGGTGCATAGTGCACACCAGTAGTGGGCACTTAATGCATGCTTTGTGAATTGAATTGAATTGCTGACTTGTAACACCTATGTGTTTGGTGATACCTATGTGTTGTCCGGTTGGAAATGTCTACTAGATCAAAGATCTATCTAGCTGGCTAATGTCTGTTCTCTAAGCCTCAGTTTCCTCCTTTGCATGAAAGAGGCTGTTTCTAAGGCCCCCTCCTGCTCTGTATCCTATGAAATAAAGCCTTGTTTGTCACCAGCTAATCAATGGAGGAGGAGTTGGGAAGAGTCTTCAAGGGATCCCAGGATCATTGGTCAAGCTAGAAAGAACATTAGAGCTACTGAGTCCAACCTCTTCCCGTTAGAGGTGAGGAAATGAAGGCACAGATAGGTTGCAAGACTTGCCCAGAGGCACATGTCTAGTGTCTGAGGTAGGATTTGAACCTGGGTCTTCCTGACTCTAGATAGTGCTCTCAGGGGAGGAAATAAGCATTGATGAAGCACCTACTATGTGCCAGGTGCTATGCTAAGCACCATACAAATATGCCATCATTTGATACGGATTCTTGGAGGAAGTAAGGGTTTGGTTTTGAAAGGGAGGGGATTTTGAGATCATTTGGACGAGAACTAATTCTTCTAAGCCAGAAGGGCAGTATGGGAGGAGAAATAAAGGCAGGAGGGCCAGAAGAGAATGAGAAGGACAGAGAAAAATATGTCTAGCCAATGCACTTCAATGAATAGGTATTCTTAATATTCATCATTCTCTGTTATAGAATAATATTCCATCAAGAGAGAAAACTCATGATTTTGAAGAATAAGGTAATATGAAGTCATAATGTAACAGAGAATCACTGGGATTCTAACTGGATAAAGACAGCTACAAATTATAATAATAGCTGTCATTTATTATAGCACCTACTATGTGTGAAACACTGTGCGAAGCTTGATCCTCACAACAACCCTGGGAGGGAGGTCTATTATGATCCCCATTTTGCAGATGAGGAAATTGAGGCAGACAGAGGTAGAATGACTTGCCCAGGGTCACACAGCTAGGATGTGTCTGAGGCTGGATTTGAACTGAGGCCTTCGGGACTCCAGGTCTATCGCTCTGTGCACTGTGGTGCCCCCTAGCTGCTCTTCTGTAGCTAGAATAAAAATTAATTGGGCTTGAAAATGGTCAGGACTTAATTCAAGTTACCCTAATCTATCAACCCAATCAAGAAATACTGAGTAAAGTCTGGTGACTGTCACTTTTGCATTAGATAAAAAAGGAAGCTTTTAGCTTCTAGCATCTGTGGAAACATCTGTCCCCATTGTGTAATCAATTGTGTTGTGTTAACTGGCCAGCAGTAGCCTGGTTCCTTGTGGATGTATTCCGTGTTCTGGGTAACTCGGCTACAGAGGGCCAGCTTTCCTCACACTGAGTCATGTTTCTGGGGACTCTGTTTGGTAAAGAACAGGCCGGGAGGGCTGGAGACAGAAGCAGCACCTGGAGGTCATGGCTGTGCCCTGGCTCACCTGTGCAGGGAAGGGTCATGTTGGTCACAGGTTCAGAATGTCCCATCTCCTGGATTTATATGAATGGACAGAGGGAAGGTAAGTTCCAAGAGGTAGGGCTTGGTGAAAACAAACAAAACCAGAAGACTTTCTTTGAAGGGCCCTGCTCTTTCTACCCACAAAAGGCCTATTTTTTATTCAGCCCAGTTGTGTCTGACTCTCCTGAGTTCTCACACATTTTATTTTAGAGAGCACATTTAGTTTCACAGAATATTAGAGCTGGCGGTGGGGTTTGGAACAGAGATTATCAGAATATTAGAACCTTAGAACAGGGAATGTCAGAGCTGGGAGGGGCCTTAGAATAGAGAATGTCAGAACTGGGGGGGCCTTAATAGTAAGCATTCATCCACAACACTTTTGATCCTAACCTCAATGCTTTTTTCATTACATCGGTTAGAATCTTAGACCTAGAAGGCCTTAGAATATTGAACTTAAAATGCCTTAGCTAGGAGATTCCCTGAGATCAAGAGGTCCCCTTTAGTCTTTACAGGTGTGGAAACTGAGGCCCAAAGACAGAAAGGGATTTGCCCATGGTCACAGAGATAGTAATTAGCAGAGCTCGGACTTAAATCCAGCCCCTCTGACTGTGTCTCAGGCCTCTTTCTATTGCCAGTCTCTAGAAAATATGGCAGTTCAAAAAGCCAAGTCCAGGGGACCCTTTAACATTCCTTAACACTCCATGCAGGGATGAATAAGGCACTTGGAAGCTCCCAATAAAGTTCAAGTCATTGAGCTCTTACTTTCTCTCCCTCTCCTTCTCCCTCTCCTCTTCCCAAGGGGAGCAGGACTGCCTCTATCAAATGCTCTGCTTAAGTCCAAGTATGCTGTGGTATGCCCTGGAGGGGCCAGTCTAGGAAATGAAGTTGGTGTAGCATGACCTGTTTGTGTCGCAGCCTGCCTTTCAAGATGCTCAGGGACCATCCCTTTTAATAAAACAATCTGGTGTGTTGCCAGCTCAGCAACTCATACTTCAGATAACTCACCCTATTCCTTTGGAAAATCTGGCCCACTGAGCCCTTCTCCAGGCCACATCTCACTTACCTGTTTTTCAGGAATTCTGATGGCATGAATGTACCACTCAACAATCGTATCTGTCAGTTGTTTAGAAGTATCCTGGGATAAACTGTTTGCCTGGACCAGTATGTGGCATATCTCTTGTTTTCTGAATGTTACAATTGGAAGAGGTCCCTAGAATGCCCCAAATGGGACAGCAGTGCCAAATGGGGCCCTAGAATGTAGTTTATAAGATGTTAGAGCTGGAAGAGGCCTTAGAATGCCATATTTCACCAGGTAGTCATTGCAGATTTTATGCCATTTTTTTTTGCAAAAAAAGTGGGGCACAACTATTATGTGAAGCTTTTCAAAAAAATTGTGCCAGTAATACTTTTAGTTTCCGCCAATCTTACACCAACTTTTCATTCACTGAATTGTTTTTTAGTATGTTCACGATGGTTAAAATAGTATATACGTATATATACATCCATATGATTTATGAATAAATATACTTATGCTGGAGGTACATGCTCAAAAGTGTTACTAATGAAGTAAATGATCAAAAAATTTGGCCATTGCTGGAAAAGGTGGACAATTCTAAACTGGGCTTCTGAGTACCTGGTACATAGTAAGTGCTTAATAGATGCTTGATTGATGATTAGTTGACTGAGTAGCTCGGATAACAAGATTTTTTGGAACTATGGGAATTATGCACCTCCTTGATTCACCTGGTGGAAGTGATCTCTTATTTGAACTCTAGATAAGTAGCTGCAATTCAGAGCACTATGGGAGGGCCTTACCTTTACTGAACTGCAGGTTTCTTCAGGGCAGGTATCATGTCATGTCATTGTTGGATTCCCCCTCTCCACCAACAGCATGGGGCACAAAAACTTGTCGAATAGGTGAATGGCAGTATTGACATCCAATCCCAAGGCCTGTGATCAAAGCCATGGTCCTAACTGCAGCATGCCTTTTCCCCCCTTCCTCCTCAGACCCTGAGTATACTCACCATGACTTCTAGCAAGAGCTCCGGCATTTACATCTGCACTGCTCACAACAAGGTTGGCAGGGACGAGAGAGTCATGAAGGTCTACGTCTCAGGTAAATAAAGAATGGGACTAGGGGTGTGTGCCAGGCAGTGGGCTGCCACCGTTGCAGTGGGATTACACCATTTGAAACTGTACCACCGAAAGTATGACAGAGGCTACAGATTTCCAAGCTGGAAAGGAAGGACCCTAGAGGACATTTCACTGGCTTACCTCAACTTGTTCAAGGTCACACAAGGTGAAACATGAGAGCACATCCTAGTCTCAGACCTGTGTCCTTCTAAATATGTCAGAATTATAACACTTCTCCCCTTATGGAGCTCTTAGATTAAAGGCATTTCATCCCTAAGATCCCCCAGTTCAAATAGAAATGTGGCCCAGTGGGCCATGATCAGCCATAAGTAACTTTGGAATGATTGGCTTTTAAGAACATATATGGCTAGCTCCTCAAAGTACACGCAAGTCTTTTAACACAGATAATCTGATTTTTCTCCTTACGATGACCCTGGGAGGTAGATTAGGTGGGTACCTGTTCTAAGACCTCTGCCTCTCCCAGCTCTGATGGTCTCAGTTCTGGTGTATGTCTTTTAGAGTTACATTTTATGGTATTCTGACTTTCTAGTCTGACCTTCCCTGTTTTAAAGTTTCTCCCAATTCTGCCATTCTCTGTTCTGGTGTATGTCTTTTAGCTGCAATATTCTATGATTCTCTGATCAGTTCTCTCTAGGCCTATAAACATTTTTTAGAGAGTAGAAAAGGAAGCTTGTAGGAATTCAGTGCTTAAATAATATGGTTGCCATATTGGGACAAGATACTTGGGGTGGTAGACTTAAAAGACAAAGTAGCCTGGCCAGGGGCCCAGGCAAGGCCAGGTGATACCTGTGGGGCCTTGGGAACTTTGGTCTTGGCCACTTGGAGGAGGACATGGTGTTTTAGGATTGTTGGCTAGGACCCAATGACTTTCTTAGAACAGAGAGTTCCACTTTCTAGGAGGAGAGGGAAATGCCTGTCACATCTAATCAGTTACCAAAGAAATCATGCCTGACTAATCTGTTAGAATTAGTCAAGGGTAAATAAGTCTAGAGATAAGGAAAGACTTGTGGATACAGTTTATTTGAGAGGATAGGAGTGTGCCAAGAAGCCTTGGTCAAGGTTCTTTACCAGAAAGAATTTTAAAAAGTGGACTCACCAGGGGATTGAAGGAATGTTTTGTTATGGACAAAATTGGCCTGAAGAAAGAGATACAGGGAAGGGATAAACAGATCCTTCTCTTCATTGAGAAGTGTAAATAATGGGATCCCTCAGAGATTAGGAGGGGACTGGTCTTAACATTTTTATAAATGATGCTGAAGAAAGAATGAACTGCAAAACTCCCAAGCCTGCCAGTAACTCCTTCCAGGGAGGGAGATGCCCAGCAGACAGGGATCCATCTACCACTCACAGAGCTCACAGGACCTAGTAGGGGCCTCCAAGTGGCAGGCAAGCTTCAGGCAGCTAGCATCAGGCTTGGCTATAAGGAGAGATGGGAGTACTGAGGTTATGAGTTTGAGGAAATGTTATGGGAATATTTGTTGACTGTACCAAGTAAAAAGCCCCATCTTCACCACAAGCCCGGGAGGCAGAACTACAAATATGAATACCTCTGGAGGAAGAAAGGGAAGGTCAAGGAGGAGCACTGGATCCAAGGTATGGCCCCCCAGAGGCCATGGAGGCCAACCCCCTTTCTTATTCTTGCAAATAAGAAAATTGAGGCCTAGGGAATAAAGGTGAAGGACAGATTCTGGAGATGTTATGAGGGTAGGATTGACTGGATGTGGTGACTGATTGGCTGGGAAAAATGAGGAAGAGGGAAGAGTTAAAGGTCACATCAACATATAGAACATGGGAGAATGGTGACAAGTGGCCAGGCCTTCGTTTGGGCCAGACTGATGTTGAAATGCTACTGGGCCATCCAGGGGGAGATTTCCAGCAGACAGATGGGGACGTGGGGTCAGAGCTCAGTAGAGAGCTGTGGCTTTGGGAGTCCTAATTCCCTACTACATACTGGCCCAGTGAGCAAATTCGATCCGTCTTGTTTCAGGAGGTAGCTGTGCATTGAAGATGGCATTTGATGATTTCACGGCATTCAGGGGGATCATATTCAGTTCATTTAAACTCAACAGCATTAATTAAGCACTTACTCTATGCTGCAGTGACTTGTTTTGTGACCTTCAGTAAGTAAGAAGAAGTGGGTCTTCTACATCAAAATCCAGTGTTCTTTTCCTTGCTGCCTGAGCACAAGTAATGGATGGAGAACTGGCCCTAGTCCTGGGTTCAGGTCCTGCCTCTGACTCCTGCTGGCTGGGTGACTCTGGGCAGGTCACTGAACCTCTCAGTGCTCTAAGAACTTTCTAAAACACCAAATTGAAGAAAAGGAGCTTCTCTGAATTGGTAGAAGGAGTGCTCTCACCTAGGAGTCCCTTCTATCAATGAAATCACAGATTCAGACCCTAGGCTTATTTCTAGCCTGTACTGCTTGTCAGGGGATGGGGATACAAAGAGAAAATTAGCCTTGTCTTTAAGAAACTCACATCCTGATGTATCCAGTGATCCCATGGTCTGTTGCAATTACAGTTAGTGTTATTGCACATTGAGTGATCCACTGGTCTGTCATGAGTAAGTTGGCATACGGAAAGAAAAGAACAGAAAATGGTCAAATACAGCAGCACACGGTGAAACTAAGCTATGATTTGCAGAAAGATTTGTTCTCATTTTGGATTTTTTTTTTGGAGGGAGAGTAGGAATGCGGGCCACCTGTACCTGAGATTCCAATATTAGTTGGGAACTCACAGTGTGGGGTCTCCTTCCATCAAAGTAGAGCAGCACCTGGTCTACTCAGAAGCCTCTCAACTCTGAGGCCACTGTACCAGTGGCCTCCCCTTCCTATTGATTGCCATCCTAAAAGGAGCATAAAATAGAGGCAGGTTTTGATCAAGAAATTTGGGTTCAAGTCTTGCTCTGGCACTTTCTGAAGGTCAGAAAATACATTGCTTCTCCCCTCTGAGCCTCAGTTGCTAAATCTGAAAATCCCATCATTCCTACTAAAGCTCCTTCTTCTGGCTATGCCTAAGAAGATGTTATTGTCCTGGGGCTAGACATGTGTGACTTAACTTATCACAAAATTACTCATCACGAGCCCTGCTGAGTGGTTTTTTATGGTCTAGAAAAGACATTTTTCCAAAAGAAATATTAGGAAAGCCTCTGTGGTTGTACCATCCCACCTCTTGGTTCCTGGCTCCACCCTTGGAGTGCTGCGCCGCCCCCCCCCCCCACCAGCTGCCTGCTGACCCTGCCCCCAGCTGTGTCCTTAGGATCCAGATAGAAACGGGCTGCAGTTGCAACATATGGGACTAGGCACAGATCTTGAGAGTTTGAGATGCTTCATTTTGAACTTGAAACTGAGTCACTCAGGAGAGGTGAACAAGGATGGAGTTTTGGTATCACAGTACTCACAGTCTTCTTGGGGCTTGTCAGGAGCTGATGACCTGAGCTTGTGGCTGAGTATACAGTGCCCTTGAGATGCCTTAGGTCATTTAATCTTCGAAGTCATGCCTTGAGGTAAGCACGAGAGGGATTCTTGCTCCCATTTGACAGAGGAGGAAACTGAGGCCTACAGAGAGGCAGGAACTTCCCCAATACGAGATCCTAGATATAGACTTGGAAGGGATTTCAGAGGCCATTGGACAAAGGAGGAAACTGGGACTCAGGGAAGGGAAGGGACATAGTTGGACTCAAACTCAGGGCCTCTGACTCCCAATCCATCATTGAGGCAGATGGTTGTGCCTAGAGTCAGGAAAACCTGAGTTCGAAGCCAGCCTCAGACACTTCCTAGCCGTATGACTCTGAGCAGATCAGTTTCCTCAATTATAAAATGGAGAATAATAGCATATACTAATAGTACCTGTTATAATCAGCATAATATACACCTACCCCTCAGGGTTGTGCAGTCATTTTTTCCAAGCACTTAGCATAGTACCTGATATAGGTAACGTATAAATGGGAGCAGCTAAGTGGGCAGTAGATAGAGCACCAGGCCTGGTATCAGGAAGGCTTGAGCTTAAATCCAGCCTCAGAACTAGCTGTGTGACCCTGGGCAAGTCTCTTAGCCCTGTTGGCCTCAGTTTCCTCATCTGTCAAATGAAGTGAGGGAAATAGCAAACCACTCCAGTAGCTCTACCAATATTCATTCCCTAGCCCCTACTGTGTGCCAGATACAAATGACCCCAAATGAGCTCATGAAGAGTCAGACACAACTGAACAGCAACAATAAAGAAATGCTTATAGAGGGTATCTAAACGCTTATTCCCTCCCCATTGTACCATACTGTCTCCCATTTGGTTGGTCTCTGTTGTCCGTAAGTGAATTCCAAAGGACTTCTAGTTCCGCAGCATTTCCCCATGGTGCCAGAGTCTGCCCTGGCTTACACTGGAGAAGCCTGTTCTTTCCAGGGCTAACCAAGGTCTGCTGTGGAAAGCCTACAAGGCATTACCTCATTTGTACTCCCTGTCTACATCTCCAGATGGGCCCTCCCAAGACTGAGTGATATGGTCCATATGGGTTTCCTGTTGTCAGCTCCCCAGTGCCTACCATCAGACTTAACCTGGATCTTCCATCTGAAGGGTGGCCCGCCGGGACACTCTTAGTACAGGCCTAGGGGCAAAGGGGAGAAAGGAAAGAAAACTGGTTCTCATCTAATTCCTTTCCAGGCATTGGCTAAGAAGGTGGCCCCATTCTCCCCCCATCCCCCATCCCTTGACACTTTATGGGTCTCCAATTTATACAAAAGTTGCTTCCATCTCTTTGCATGCTCTTAACATGTTTACAGGGCACATGGAGAAGGGGTCTGTGTCATCTCAGCCCATCTCCCTGCCTGGCCAAGAGTTGGCAGCGCCGTCCTGACAAGGGTCTGAGGCAGAAATCTGGAGGGGCAGAAGTTTTTAATTAAGCCAATCTCTAAGCAAAGCCCAGGAAATTAAAACCAATTATTTCCTTGTAAATACAAATGGAGTCAGCCTTCCTTTCTGCCTTCCCCTGATGACTGCTGTCTCATCAGGTAAGACTGCACAGCCTAGTTGGGGAATAGAGGAGAGTAAGCCTAAGTACTGAAGACCCAGGGTAGCTCCTTTGGCCTGGGGTGGGGGTGGGGGGAAATTACACTCTAGATCAGTGAGATAAAGAACCTGTGGTGAACAGGGCACGTATTGTCTAGTTCAGGACCTGGGGGCTGCCCCCAAGCCCAATCCCCAACCCCAGCAGCCCCTTCTGGTAGGGTCCTTTCTTCTACTTGTGACCCTGGAGTCCCAAGTATCCCCTGCTTGTAGATCCTTTTCTCCTGCTTCTGACTCTAGGGTCCCAGCATGGGAATGAGCAGATGGGCTTAGTAGAGGTGGGCACATGCCCAACTGGGCAGGGTATATCTGGTATGGGTTCTATGACGTCTCAAGTTCCCTTTCAGCCCATGGAGTCCAGGGAGCAGGAACTTCCCTGCCTAATTCAGGGAATTTCCAAATCAAAATGAGTGAGCATTACATGTAGCAAAAAAGAGCCCTGGCTCTGGAGTCAAGGACCTGGGTTCAGATTCTGCCTCTGTGACCTGAAGAGAGTCTCTTCCCCTCCCTGGGCCTCAGTTTTCCCTCTGTAAACTGACGGAGTTGGATTAAATGGCCTCCAAGGTGTCTTTTAGCCCTAGACCCTCTAATCCTACCCCATATATTGGGAGCACAAAACACTTGGAAATGAAAAGATGAGCATAAACATGGCAGGTCCCTCACATCCAGAGCCCTGTGCTTGGGAAGAAAGAGGCCTGTGTTTCTGGTCCACAAGCAAAAGCTGCCTGTTTTGAAGAACTCCCTTATATACATACCGAGTATTGCATTGTTCCAACCATCCCCTTCCATCCCCACACCATGCCCCACTCCCCATACACATACACTCTACCTGTAATCAGAAGCATGTGTTTAATATTGGTGTTGCCACTGAACTTCTCCGAGTTACTATTATGTTTCTTTTTCATGGCCAGTGGTACGAGACAAGAGTTAAGCCCCTCGCCCTTAAGGAGGATTCCCTTGGTTCATACATGTAAAGCTATTGTGA
>CM053775.1:43076633-43091715 GCA_028658325.1 Potorous gilbertii
GATCACTGGCAGGCCAGTGAGCCCCAAGGCGCTATTTATCTGTTTATGTTATTGTTTTTAGAGTACAACCACTAATCATCAGGGTGTTTGTATTCAGCCCTTTCCTGCTGGCATCCTCAATTGGTTCAGTAAACAGGATCTGAGATGCTACCCCACCCCCAGCAGATCTGACAAACATCCTCTTTTGTAACGATGGCTGTCCTGGGGCCTTCTTTTGCAGAATGTGCAACTTCCAACGAGTGCAAGGCCCTGATGTCAGAGCTCAAGATCCTCATCCACATTGGCCACCACCTGAATGTGGTCAACCTTCTGGGAGCCTGCACGAAGCCTGGAGGTAAGAGTTGTGATAGCGGGTTCATCTCCCTCCCTCTCCACCCCTAGGTAGGATAGACAACAAAGCCCCAGGGTACTCCGGTGCAAGCAGTCGTGAGTTTGAAGTTAGAGGACCTGAGTTCAGATCACAGCTCTGCCATTTGTTTATTACCTGGGTGACCCTGAGTAAGTCACTTCACCTCTGCCTCAGTTTCCTCATCTGCAAAAAGAAGTAAGTGGCCTAGATGACCTATTAGGTTCAAAATCGATCATCCTACGATCCCCAAGAATCACTGGCCCTTCCAAGATGGTAGCAGATTCAAAACAGGTTTCCTCTTCCCCATCCAAGGCACACATCCCTAAATGAACCATGTTGTGTCTAGTGTAAGACATAAAAGGATTAAGCGTTGGGGGTATAGATGGTCATCTTCCAAATCAGAGGCCTCTCAGTAGATCTATAAAAATGAAAATGTAAACTCTGTATGAGTAGGGACTGCCTTATTCTTCACTTTTGCATCTCCAGTGACTGGCACGTAGTAGGCGTATAATAAATGTTTGTTAATTGATATTTTACTAGAAAAGGCAGCATGGTGGAAGAAGTACTAGGTCTGTAGAAAGAAAAATAAGTCCACATCAGTGTGTTGTCATGGCTAGTGGGATGAGCTTGAGATCAGAAGAGACTCGAGTTTGACTTTTACCTTTGACACTAATAGCCTCGGTTTCCTCATCTATAAAATGGGGATAATATCTAGAGTTTGTCTATCAGGGTTGCCTCGAGGGACCAGTGAAGTCATGTGAGCCAGTTAGGTCTAACAAAATGCCCATGATGAGGACAGTGATGTCCCCTCCCTGCTGCTAACCCTGTGACCCTAGTCAAGTCATCTTTCTAGCCCCAGTTTCTTAGACTGTAAAGTGAGGATATGAATGCTGATTCTTCTGTTTTTCAGGGTTGTTGTGAGAAAAGGGCCTTATAATCCTTAATGGTAATCATGGTGTGTGAAGAATGGAGGCTGATTAGCGGATGGAAGCCCATGGCTCTTGGCTATTACAGCCCGAGTCACTCACACAACCTATGTTCTTCGGGCTCTGGGTTGGAAAGGAAAAAGCTAGGATGTCTTTTTTTTTAGCCTGCCCTCCTGATATCAGTGGCATAGGGAACTTCCAGCAAGGGAACTCTCTCAGCAGTGGAGTTGCCTGCAGGCACTGAGAGCTTGGCGATTTGCCCAGTATGGGGCACCGAGCTCTGGAATGGAATCTCTGTTCCTGGGCTCAGGTTCAGATTGGGGTAGGGATCCCTGAGAAAATGGATGGATTTCTCCTGGCTTGACCCTGTAGCTTCCAGGACCCTCGAGAAAAGTCTTCAGCTTGGCAGGTGTTGGAATGATGTATGGTGACTGAGAGAGACAGAGATGGTGAGATAGAGAGAAAGACAGTGAGAGACAGAGAGGAAGACCATGAGATAGAGACAGATAGAGACAGAGGGACAGTGAGGAGAGACAGAGACATAGAGAAAGATAGTGAGAGACAGAGACAATGAGAAAAAAAGTGAGATAGAGGCAGAAACAGAGATAGATGGAGAGAGAGAGAAGGAGGGAGGGAGAGAGAGAGAAGGACAGACAGACAGAACAGACAGATAGTGAGAGAGGCAGAGACAGAAAGAAAGACAGTGAGAGACAGAGATGGAGAGAAGAAGAACGATGGGAAGAGAGACAGACAGTGAGACAGAGATAGAGACGGAAAGAAAGACAATGAGAGAGACAGAGATGGAGAGAAGTGAGAGAGATGGGAAGAGACGGAGACCGAAGAGAGAGACAAAGACAGTGAGATAGAGACAGAGACGGAGAAAAGAAGCAAGAGAGATGGGGGAAGAGATAAGTTACTAAATGATTGCTGACCCTTTGTCTCCAGGGTCTTGCCTCCCTCTCCCTGGGTAATTCCATGGCCTCCTCGGGCTCCATTAGCATCTTTATGTCAATGACTGCCTCCCCCCCATCTCTTGGCTCCAGTCTTGGGTCACCAACTCCCTCTAGCTGGGTGCCCAAAGGCATCTCAAGCTCAACAACTCCAGAATGATGCTTATATTTCCCCAAAACCATCCCTTCTCCAAACTTTGCCACCTTCCTTCTGGCTGCCCATGCCAGAAATCTTGGACTCCTCCTTGACACTTCCCCTACCCTCACTCTACTGTTCAGGTAGTCAACAAGTCTTGTTGATTCTGCCTTACAAACTTCTCATGTCTATTTCCTTCTCTCCACTCAAAGCTCCCATCCTGGTTCAGGCCTCCAGCTTTTCTTACCTGAATTACTGCAACAATCCCCATCCCTACCACACATACTGTCATTGAATTTAATCTTTCTCTCCTACATTCCACCTTCCATGCAGCTGTCAAATCAGTATTGCAAAAACACACATTTGACCATGTTCTCCCCTGCCCCGAGTCAAGAATCTTCAATGGCTCCCTATTGCCTCTTGGATAAAATACAGGATTTCCAGCTTTCTGCTATGTAATATCTATCAACTCTTCTGTCTTACTTCCTCTTACCCATGCCTACAATGTGCCAGGCACAGTGCTAAATGCTGGGGATACAAAAAGAGGCAAGAGATAGTCCCTGCTTTCAAGGTGTTCACAGTCTCATGCAGAGAACTACATACAAACAAGCTATACCCAGGATCAATGTGGTTTCCTGTGGAAAGTGCGATTTGAATGGGACTTGAAGGAAGCCAGGGATGCCAGAAGGCAGACGTGGGGAGAGAGTGCCTTCCATGCAGGGGACCCAGCCAGTGCAAATATCTGGAGTCAAAAGATGATGGAGAGTCTTGTTGGAGGAAGAGCAAGGAGGTTAGGGTCGCTGGATCAAAGAGTGGGGGAGGAGGTGGGGAATAAGGTATAAGACAACTGGAAAGGATGGGATGAGATACAGTCCCATCAGGGCTAGTTCCTCTCGATGATTGGCTGTGGGGATCAGACTAAAAGTCAGACCAGTGTCCTGGGGGAGCTGCTATTCCCAAGGCTCTTTGGCACAGGGTCCTGAGCCATCTCCACAGGCACATGAGGGGCATTTGGCAGGTGAGCTAGGGGTGTATAACAGCTCAACTGTTGAGGTTTTCTCAAGTGTAAAGAAAATGGATTCTAAATCCTAGGGGTCCCATGATCAGGGATTTTTGAGTGACTCAGTAACAGGTCCCATATCCATCCATCACTGAGCCTGCTGTAGGGGGCTGAGGACATCCTGGGTATGAGAGGCTGTGAGGAAGGGAAGTTTTTCTTTTTCCCAAGTGTGTCATTGTGACTGTAACAGATGGAGCAGGTAAAATAACAGCCCTCCAGATATATCCTAAGCTAAGTGATAAGGAGCATGGATCTTATGGGGCTCTGCTGTATCCAGGCAACATGCCCACAGCCAGACCTCTCCCTAACCACTGAGCACCTTTGCTCAGAGCAGTGTGAACTGAGACAAAAGACAGGTCGCTTCCAGCCTTTTCTCTTCCTTGTTCTAAAGCTGGGCGGTGCCATCTCAAGGAGACCTCCATCCTCCCTGGGTTCCCATCTGGAGTGACTTGCCCTGGGGCCCCTCCTTCTGATGTGCCTGGCAATGCCCCAAGAGTGTCACTTCCCTGGGGGAGCCCCATACCCTGAAGCTTGAGGAGACGTTAGGATGGGGGCCACCAGATCTCAGAAGCAGGTCAGGTAGAGCCACACAGTAGACTCACATTGCCAGATCCTGAGGACTTGAGCCAATTTCAGCTGAAGTTCTGGCCCATTCCCCTATCCCCTAAGAGCAGAAATGAACTAGTTGCAATAGTGACCAGCATCTCTGTGGGGAGAGTATACCATGGAGTGACCTTCAGGGCCAGCCCCCATCCTTTGGCCAGCTCCTTGGCTTGGCTCCTCCAAAGGCTACTTCACCCTCCCATAACTTCAGAGTTGGCAAGGACTCCAGTGACCCTCTGGTCTGACCATACCTGACCCCAACTCCCTAGGATAACATATCCAGCTAGAGGCCATCCTGCTTTTCATTGACAAAGGGAAGTCTCCAAGGCTTCTCAGTTCACCTGGGGATGCTCCTGTTGGTAGAGGGTTTTCTGGACATCAGGCCTAAATTGGCTCTACAACTTTCCTTCATCTCTTTCTTCCTCATCTATTTCACAGGGCAATTGTCATTTCTGGTCCGCCTCCCGCTGCCCTATCCTATCCTCTGTTTCTGGGGCCACCACTTCTCTATGTGTGGTGGGCCTTCTTGTCACAAGTCCCTGCTCCTCTAGCTGAGCTGGATTTCAGGCAAAGATACCAACTGTCACCTACTAGAAGCCTCTTGAGATCAGTAGGACCTGGCAAAGCCTGTGCCCTGCAAGCCTGACCTGGACAAAACCAGAGTCACCTCCCTGTCACGATTGGGCATCACAGTTCTAGTCTACCAGTGTAGAGCTCCCCACAGCAAAGGATCATGGGTTTGCTACTACCCAAATGCATGTGCCCTTGGACAATTCAAATGACCTTTCAAGGTCCTTGGTGCCCTAGCTATAAAATGGGGATACAGGTGGACCAGGTGAACTCAGAAGTCCCTTCTCTTAGGTTTCTGCTCTTAGGACTCTCCACTCCACTAATTTGGAATTTGTGATAATTCATTAAGGTCATAGATGGGGAACTGGGAGGGACTTCGGAAGCCACCTAGCCCAACCACCTCATTTTTCAGAGGAGGAAACTGAGGCCCAGGGAGGGAGAAGGAACTTGTCTGAAGGTTCTATGATATTAAGCAGTAGAGCTGAAATTCAAACCCAGGCCCATGGAGTTGTAGGGAGAGAGGGTGGGAGTACTGCTCTCAGGCTGAGGACATAGGTTTGGTTTTTGAAACAGGAAAATTGGCACATCTTAGTAGCAGTGAAACCTACTCCCCAGGGGTGCCCACTGCATTCAGTAGCGTTTACCAGTGTGTCAGTCCTTTTTGCAGAATGACTTCAATAAAAAAATATACTGTCTGTTAGGAGACACAGATAGCACAGTTTCGTGTACCTAGGTCTTAGATTTGCCCCAGCTAAGGTCCTAGAGGCTAAGGCGGGGAATCCAAGAGGGCCATCTTCCCCTTCCTTGTTCCCCATCCAGCTAATCATGGTTCCAGGGGCTAACCCCTTAGCTGGTCATCGCAATCATCCAGCAATCCCTTGAGATCATTGATGGAGGAGATTGTGAGTGCCCAAGTACAGGACCAGGGGTCACTGGAATAGTCAAGGGGAAGACAAGGAAGGGGACTGACTATGTGTAAATCCCGGCAGGTCCTCTGATGGTCATCGTGGAGTTCTGCAAGTATGGAAACCTGTCCAACTTCCTGCGTGGGAAGAGAGGAGACTTCATTGCCTACAAGGTAGGTCCTCCATCCAGTTCTGTTCTCAACCCCCAAGAGGGAATGAGCAGGAATCCAGTGGTGTCAGGTTAAGACAGCCCTGGGAAAGAGGCTCCTGAACTTCTCTGCCACTGGAGGAAATGATACTCTGGATGGGGAAGGTAATGCCTTGAAGTGTTTGAATGGGCATCTTCTCTTCCTTGGCTTCAGAGGACAGAGCTAACCTAAGGCAGGGAAGATGTCAGGGGGCAAGTCCTGGCAAGGACAGCTGTCCTGAAGGGAGCTGAACTGCCTCCAGGGTGGAGGCTGCCTCACTGGAAGGCTTTCAACATCAACTGGATCACTACTTAAGAAGGGGGCTGCAGAGGGGATTCCTGCTTAGGGCGGGACTTTTTGACAGAATCTGAACACAAATGAAGACCTGTTCTACCAAGTTCTTAGCATTGCACCCATTTGGGCCTACCTTCAGTAGAGTAGAGACAAAGAAAAGCCAGTCTGAGGCACCTTCTGTACTATTCCTTAACACCAACAGCCTTCCATCACCCCCTCTTCTTTAAACCTTTTTCTTTCTTCCCATATTAATCATTCTTCCCTCTTCTCTCCTCCCTTCTTTCTTCTCCTCTACTTTCTTCGCTTCTCCTCTCCCCTCTCCTCTCCTCTCCTCTTCTCTCCTCTCTTTTCCTCTCTTCTCTTTCCCTTCCATCCCCCCCTCCCCTTTCTTCTCCTCTCCTTTCTTCTCTCCTCTCTTCTTTCTTCTCTTCTCCTCTCCCTTCCTCCCTTCTCCTCTCTTCTCCTGTCCTCTCCTCACCTCCAGTGGAACTGCAATCTTAGCCATGGAGATGGTCCTTCCAACAATGAAGATAGTAATTTTACCAGAGTTTGCAGTCCTGTGTGACTCCCTCTCATAATTTCACCACAGGAAGTTCTCTCATCCTCTTAGAGGTCTTCCTAACTTTTTTTTTCACATTACCAGGAGATCAGTAAAGCATTTGGGGCCACCCCTTCCTCCCAACACATGAGCAGCTCATTCCCCTAGTGAGAATGTAAAGATTGCTATGATTTAGTTCTTCCACTGATACGTCCTCTCTTTGGTCATTAGATACGGACCACACATTTAACCAAAGTTTATAGATGTTCTAGAAAGGTGGGATCACCCTTCCCCACTATTCATCACCATCTCTGCAGAGGCAGGAAGGGGCCAGATGAGACTGATGGCCATTTGTTCTTTGTTTCATGGGTTACCATGAGCAAAGAATTCATCATCCCCTGATCCCAGGACTCTTCATACCTGGCTTAGATTGAGTCAGTATATTTCTAGGATTCTATTTGAAGCCATTTTAGCATAGTAGAGTCTAGTAGGGCCATTGACACCCCTACCTTACCCCAAGATGCCTTGAGAAGACATCTAAAGCTGTAAGTCTTTCTGGTGATCTTATTTTTGATAAGGGGGAAATGTAACAATAGGTCCAAGCCCCAAGACCTAATGACCTTCTAGGCTAGGCAGGTTCTTCCCATGTCCAGGCCTAAGGGTTTTCCACAGCCAGAGATTAATTGTGAGGAACTAACTCTCAGACCCAAGACACCTCTGAACAAGGGGAGAAGAAAATGGAGGACTCTCACTGTGACCTCGTGGAGCTCACCAAGCGGCGCTTAGAGAGTGTGGCAAGCACTGGGAGCTCGGCCAGCTCTGGTTTCATTGAAGACAAGACCTACAGTGACTCTGAGGATGAAGACGAAGGTAGGTTCTACCCAGTAACCCCTACAACAGCCTGGTTGTGATGTGCTTTGCTAATGCTCTCATTTCAAGACATGGGGAGAGCCCTGGGAAGCTGGGCTGATTAAAGGAAGGGTAGTACGCAGAGCTCTGGGCTTCCTCCTTTAGCCTTACCCACTTGGGAGGTTTGTAGAGTCTTTATGGCCCCCTCCATGTTCTGAAATCCTAGTACTGTTAGGCCATATTTCATTCCAAAATCAATTGAACTCACTCAGTGCAGAGTTCAGTACAGGTCTTCCATATTATTTCACTTTCAATTAAAAACTCCACTTAATATAGATATTTTCTCTTGATAGGGCATTGCCATCATCAAAGTAACCAAGTCCCAACAGGAGTTTCAAAAATATCCCATACATCAGTAACCGAATGAGCATCTTTAACTACTGTTTAACTCCATCCACTTTTGACACAGAATAGAAAGATTTTCATGTCTCAATTAATTGACTGCCTACAGGCAATTCTCCCCATCTACATGTGGAACCATTCAAAATCACTTTGAACCATTCGAAATGACTTTGCATTTGCGTCAAAACATCATTTCCACCACATCAGTAGCCACAGATGACACCGTTTCAAATGAGGTTTTTCACACTTACCAATTCTGTAAGCAACCATATATGATACAAGTAACCCCTTTTGATGTTAGAAGCATGGTTTTTGAAAAAGTTTGGTTTTGCTTATTAAAAGCATCAATTTTTCTCTAGGAAAACCCTTTTGTCTTCCCGACGTGTTCTGAATGTACACTTTCAAGATTTTAGTTCAGTAGACTGAGTTTCATACACTCTGCTCCGTTTGTTTTGTACAAAGAGCAGTTTAGATATAGTGGTTCATCTCTACCGATAATTGAAATGATAAGTATAGGAGATCATATTTCCTGGATTTGGACTGTTATGCATTTTCCCTTCAGAAACTGTCTCTATTGTCTTTACTGATGCTGGTCCAATGACTCTAGTGAATTTTCTATTCAAACTAGTTATATATCATAAAAGGATGTTCTTTCACTTTAAAAATTGGATCAAAAATTTTAAAACCTTAAGACAACTTCAATTTAATTGTTGAAAGTTCCCAGTTATTTTCCCTAATTGTGCTTGAGTTATTTCAATTTTTTAAAAAGTATGCTAGCTATCCTGCTGTGTTAGTTTTGTACAAATTCCAGTTTAGATAATAGTCAGTTGTCTAGGAGTCCGGTTTTCTGGGGAAGCCAAGCTTATTTTGTTGTACTTCTCAAAATGAAGAAGAAACATAACCGATATTATGACACTTCTAACTTCCAGTCAAAGATGATTTAATTGGGAGTTTTCCCATTTAATACTAAAATGCACTGAGGAGCTCAGTGGCATAAATCATCTGTGTCATGATCCTAGGTTCACCGTAGGCAGCTCCTGTCCAGGAGCCAACTCCAATTCGACCTCATTTGGCCATAGGATATTAAATGATCACTGTTACCAGCACTTGGAAGGAATTTGTGGTAGAACATTGGGTTCATCAGAAAAAGTGGAATATTTACATGGGAATTGTATTTGAAAATACTTTGCTTCATGCTCTGGCATCAGATCATGAAGCTTTGCAGCCTGAGTCCCAGTGGGGTTTAATAATACGCACTGGGATAGCCAGTTGGCTATCCATGAGAATGGGGAGAATACGATTGTTTTCTCTCCTCACACCATTAAATTCTCAGGGGAACTAGTGCTCCAGCCCTTCCCTCTCTTCTCTCTACCTGTCCCTACTTGTAGCCATCCAGATGGATGAGTTTGGCTCTCCAGGGTCCCCTTTCCAGCCACTGCCTTTCTCATTGGGTCTCTGCTCTTCCCTAGACTCTGAAGATTTGTCCAAACGACCTTTGACCCTAGAGGATCTGATCTGCTACAGCTACCAAGTGGCCAAGGGCATGGAGTTCCTCGCCTCCCGAAAAGTAAGCATGTGTCTTCCTGGTTAATCTTCCTTCTCCACTGATCTGGGGGTTTCTGTGACATAGGCCATTGATGTGTTATCCTTCCCATGCTCCTGGGTAGTTGGAGGATTGCCATCTATACCTCATCTAAAAAGTGGTTGTCAGCCAACCCACGCAGGCAAACACAGGGCCTGGTACATAGTAGGTGATTAATAAATGCTTATTGAATGAATGGATCAATAAATGATTCTGTTGACCATCCCCAAAAAGTGAGGAAGTGGTCCCACTCTTGGTGCTTAAATATGTCATGATGCTTCTTAACCAATACTTCTTGCCCCTTTGGGCACTCAACCACTCTAATTTAACCAGAAGCCAGTGGGGTGTCTCTCACGTCAACTCCATTACTGTGCCTCCTTCACCCAGTCTTAGATAGGACCAAGCTTGGTCTCCATTTGTCTTTGGTCTCGAATCCCTTTTGCTTTGTTTAGGGCAGGTTCCCAGCACACACCCCTCTCATCTCTAAGAGCTCCATTAACCCTCCTCCTGACAGGGCCCTTCAAGCACCCTTTAACCCGCTACCCCTTCACTTTCCTTAGTGCATTCACCGTGACTTGGCTGCTCGGAACATCCTCCTGACTGACAACAATGTGGTCAAGATCTGTGACTTTGGCCTGGCCAGGGACATCTACAAGGACCCTGACTATGTCCGGAAAGGAGACGTGAGTATGACACCCACCTGCTAGCTAGCCCAACAGCCCTGCCCCTCAACTGGACACAGCCCCTGCTGGTCTAATGCATTCTAATGGAGCGCTCTCTCCTCTCTCTCTTCCCTCTCTCTCCTCTCTCTCTCTCTCTCTCTCTCTCTCTTTTCTTTTCTCTTTCTCCCCCTCTGCTCTCCCTATCTCTTTCTCCTTTCTCTTTCTCTCCCTCTCTCCCTCCCTCTTTTTCTCTCTCCTCTCTTATTCTTTTCTCTCTTCTTCTTCTCCTACTTCTCCTCTTCCTTCTCTTTCTCCTTCTCCCCCTCTTCTTCCTCCTCTCTCTCTCTCTTTCTCTGTCTCTCTGTCTCTGTCTCTGTCTCCCTCTCTTTCTCTTTCTTTCCTACTTTGCTTTTCCAGGCCCGGCTCCCACTCAAGTGGATGGCCCCTGAAGCTATCTTTGATAAGATTTACACTACCCAGAGTGATGTGTGGTCTTTCGGCGTTCTACTGTGGGAAATATTCTCCTTGGGTAAGCATCTGTCAGCCCCTACCTCCTCTCTGGGCCTGAGCTGCTCCCAGGCATAACTCATGTAGACCAGACAGGCCCAATCACCACCACTGCTCCAACTCCTCAGGCTGCTCCTAGGATGCAAAAGCAATCAGGTAGTACAAGATGTCAGGGGACTAAAGGAGGGGCTCTTGGAAGCAGTTCAGTGGCCCAGTAGATAGAGGATTAGGGCTGAGTCAGGAAGACCTGTGTTCAAATCAAGTCTCAGACCCTTACTGGCTATGTAACTCTGGGCAAATCACTTCACCTCTGTCTGCCTCAGCCTCCTCATCTGTAAGATAGGGATAATAGTAGTACTGTCCTCCCAAGGCTGATGTGAGAGTCCAATAAGATGAACATGTTTAATGCCTTAAAGAGGCATTAAATAAATGCTAGCTAGTGCTATTAGGGGGAGAGGGCATAGGAAGAAATCAGGGCTCCATCTCAAAGCCCCACATGTAGAGGAGCGGTGGCAAGGTCAGTATATCCACCATCATTGATCCAGAGTTCCTCTGCCCTGGGACAGGCCCACTTTCAGAATAAGGCATTTGATATAACAGTTGGTCTAGCTGGTCCACTGTTAATGAGTCCTTTGGCTATGATAGTGTTTGCAGAGTCAGCCCTCAGAGCAGAAACCAAGAGAATAACACTCCTCTGTTGAAGCTCCAGCACCTTCCTAGAACTCCAGATGGGGTAAATAGATGGAACAAACCCGTCCACTATACCACATGAGCTTTCACCCCATGCACTCACTCACTCATTAATCAAACCTAGTACCAAGTTGACAACCCAATGTGAGTGGGCTTAATGCGAAGGAAATTTGAGACGGAGGTCGTACAACCAATCTAATGGTTCCTGTAAAGGGGTTGTCAATGAGTTGGGCTTTGAAGAAAGTTAGTTTTTGCTTTGTTTTGTTTTTTGGCGAAGTAGTTGGGGGTTAAGTGACTTGCCCAGGGTCACACAGCTAGTAAGTGTCAAGTGTCTGAGGCTGGATTTGAACTCAAGTCCTCCTAACTCCAGGGCTGGTTCTCTATTCACTGGGCCACTTAGCTGCCTCTAGAAGTTAGAGACTGTAAAAGGAAGAAGTAAGGAGAGAATTCCTTCCAGGCCTAGCAGACCATCTTTGCTAAACTCCTGGGAGCCATGGTTAGGCCATTTTCACTGGACAAAGAGAAGTAAGATGATGGGTGGGAACCAGAGCCTGGAGAGTCTTAAATGGTGGAGCAAGTGTTTTTAAAAACACAATTTTGTGTTTCATTCAAAGCCCAAATAGGGAGCTCTTGAAGAATTTTGAATAGAGGGAAAAGAGGATTTGGTCTGCATTTTGAGAATTTCATTTTGACCAGCTCGGGGAAGGATAGATTGGAGTGGGGAAGGGGCCATGAGGGAGATGGATGCGGCATTACAGGGCTGAACCAGAGCAGAGGCCGGACGGGAAGTGATCACAGGGATGGGTGGCCCTTGGAGCACAGTGCAGCCAGACCCATTTGCTCCAACTCCCCTGAGATTCCGAATCCCAAGCCCTGTCTCTATGGTCCAGACAGGGGGGTTAATGAAGGACCGCCAGGTGTGCCCACTTTAGAAGCAGGCAAAATGGCTGCAAATATTTGATTAGAGATTGATGTCACTGGTTATCTAGGGGATGGATTCAAATCTTTTGAGATCAGGGCAGGCCAAGAGTATGGAAAGATGTTTGTCTTTCCTCCAGGGGATGTTTTAGCTCTCCTCCAGGGATGCTGGGGAATTTGGCCAAGATAGGGTCAGAGCATGCTGCCAGGAGGAGATGACCCCATTACCTTTACATGGGTGGTCCAGGCCCCCCGGCCCCTTCTCTCTGGTGCTGGGAGACTCCCTTGATGTAGAGGAAGAGGAGTTACAGGGGGAGGGGAACCGAGGGGTGGGAGAGTCACAGAACCATGGGATGTTAGAAGAGACCTCAGAAGCCACTGAGGCCAAACCCTTCCCCCTTTTTACAGAGGAGGAAACTGAGTCCCCAGGTAGGGGACTTACCCAGTGCCACACATTGGAGGCCTTTGAGTGCAGTGTTCTCTCTACCCTGCTCCCCAAGTCTGGGCCTTCCTTTTTCTCACCAGCTTCCAGAATTGTGAGGTTTGGCACTCAAGACTTTCCATCTCTTTCTTAGAACTCCTAGGCTAGATGCCTGCATCTTTGGGGAATGAAAGCACCACCCTCACCCCTGTGACCCTACTTTCTCTGACTCTTCCCGAGCTGTGAAAAAACAATTGCTGAAACCTCAGGCTTTCAGAAGCAATAGAGTAACTCATATTTAGGGACCTTTTAATCAACTGGGAGCCACTTTCAAAATTATCTAGTCATAGGATCACAGATAGCAAGCCAGAAAGTACCTCAGAAATTAACTCCTCTACAGACTCAAGGAGGTAAAGTAACTGGCCCAAGGTCACACACAGGAGGCAAAGAAAGAAGCAAGCATTTATTAAGCACCTACTAGGTGCCAGGCATGGTGTTAAGCACCTGATTTGATCCTCACGATAACCCTGCCAGGTAGGTGTTATTATTGTACCCATTTTATTGCTGAGGAAACTGAAGCAGATAGAGAAATCTCTGTGACTTGCTCAGCTAGGAATTGTCTAAGGTCAGATTTAACAGGTCTTCCTGACTCCAGGCCTAGCACTCTAGACTCTTAGAACCAGAACTAGAAGGGACCTCATTTTACAATCAATTTGACTCAGATCATACATAGGACCAATCAATTAATAAACACTGGACTAAACATTGGAGATACAAAAAGAGGTAAAAGACAATCCCTGCCTTCAAAGAGTTTACAGTCTAATGGATCTAGAACTTATGATGACCTCAAAGGTCACCTAGTCCAACCCTCTTGTTTTGAAAGAGGAGAAAACTGAGGCCTACCTAAAGAGGTGAAAAGGAAGGTCACACAGCTAGTAAGTGGCAGTCCTGGGATTCACACCCAGGGCTTCTGACTCCAAACCTTTTCATTTTACAAAGTCCCAGAGAGAAGAAGAGACTTAGCTTGCCATAACGAGTCTCCTGACTCTGCCCACCAAGCCACACTGACTCCTCTTTTCCCTTCATTGTTTGCCACTGAACAGTGGAATTCAGGAGAAAGATTAGGGCTGGATATGGGGATCTGGGAATTATTTATATAGAGATGATTATTGAACCCAGGGGAACAAATGAGATTCTGATAGATTATTCTGGCTCCATGTCCTGTCTCTGAGGTCATTATCTATATACCCATCCTTGCCTTCTGCTTCGTTCTAAGATCCAGTTGAGTTGTGGAGTTCCCCATGCATCCACATCAGGCTCTTCTGACAAAGCACATTCTCTTTCCTTGATCTTCAGCATCTTATTCCTAAGGGATGCCCATCCTACCTGGATCCTCCTATTTGATCTTCCTATCCTTCCCTTGAACCCTTTGAAATCTGTTGTCTCAAGAGAAGCTAGGTTGTCATTGGTGCTTGTCTCTGGTCCTCAGTTTCCTTCCCTCAGGCTTTGCCTGGATTCTTGGCTGAAAAGATATGGTGGTCAGGCAAAAGCCAATGTAGCCAAGCAGCCACAGTGGAGATGAGCAGACCACTATGAATCAGTCATGGACAGAGAAAGTTCAGTTCTCTGGCCGATGTCTTTGAGCAGAGAGTGAGGGAATCAGCCCTGCTTCTTGTAAGAACATGCAGTGTCAAGCTGGTCAGAATCTTAGCATCATCTCACTCAACCTCCTTATTTACAGAGGAGGAGCTGAGGCCCAGATCACAAGAGACCTGCCCAAATTCACACAGCCAGGAAGTGGGCTGCAGGGCCAGGATTCACATATCTAAACACCTGTTTAGATAGAGGGGAAACTGACAGAGACATGGACCATAACTTATCTAGGATCACACCACTAAAATGGCAGAGCCAGCCCAGGGCTCTGGGTTCCCACCTCTAAATCGTTCACACTTTGCCACCTTGGGAGCCTTGTATGGGACGCATGGTAACAGTTTCATGGCAAAGCAGATCTAGAAATGTTTGTCTTTCACCTACAATCTTGGCTTCGAACTCTCATTCAAGTCTGGGAATGTGCTCTCTACCCCCCAGAAAAGACCAAGAGAAAAAGGCAGCTGTTTACTTGTCCCATTATCTGGTAAACACTGGACAGTTAGCTGGATTGCTTCCAGTAACGAGCCCTCCTCGACAGGCCAGCAGCATGGCCATACTCAAAAATAGTCCCAAAATGTCCCTGGGGAAGTCATGCTTTGCCTCAGTGGTCCAGAGTATCTCAGATAAAGAAAATATTGCTCCAGTTCAGTTGTTTTGGAGGGTGGAGAATCCTCAGAATCCTGATTCCAGCATAGGCACAACCTTGAAACAGATAAACTGAGAAAGAGATATGAGAGACTTTCTTGTCCAATCCTTTCATTTTCCAAAGACAGAAACTGAGGCCTAATGGGGGCAAGTGATTTGCCTGGCGTCGCACAGGCAGTAAAGGGACCTCCAGACTCCTAAATCCCAAATATTATGCCATGATTTTTTTCCAGTTTG
>CM053775.1:43092215-43117268 GCA_028658325.1 Potorous gilbertii
GAGAATAATTATCCTGGATCATTGTATGGGTCAAACATCCCCTAAAACTATAGTTCATGAGCCCCCATAAATATGTTTACCTTTAGTAGTTAGCTAGAGGACACAGTTCAAAGAAAAATATTTAATGAAATGGGCAGCTAGGTGGCATTGCAGTGGACAAGTGCCAGGCCTAAATTCATGAAGACTCATCTTCCTGAACTCCTGTATGGCCTCAGATCTTTACTAGCTGTGTGAGCTTGAGCAAGTCACTTCACCCTTTTGGTCTCAGTTTCCTAGTCAATAAAATGAGCTGGAGAAGGAAATGGCAAACCACTTCTTTGCCAAGAAAACCCCAAATGGAGTCAAGGAGAGTTGGACATGATTGAAATGACTGAACAGCAACAACAATAAGTTACAGTAAAATAAATCCTTCATAAACCTTGGGCATACTTTCCTACGAACATATACACCAGTGGGGAGGGTGGAGACACATAAGGAAGGCAGATGGAGGTAGGCAGATGCAAGGAATATGTGTTGCTAGAGGGGAAACATACATGAAACATATGACTCTGGACTGTGTGTCGAGGGGCATTTACAGTGACATCATTCGGTTGCGAGTCTTGCTCTCTTCTGGCTTCTCAGTCACCACCTGATGCGTCTTCACTTAGTGCTATACTGCTAGAAAAACTGCCCAAAAGTATACTATGTCCCTGCTACCTTGGGAAGCTTATCTCTGTCTCCAGGCTCCAACTCAGCTGAAATCCTTGTCCATTTCTTCCTCCAAATAAGAGTAGGGGCCCACTGCTCCCTCTTGATGAGCAGCAGAGAGGCCGGTTCCTTCTCTGGCTTTTTTAGTAGAGAAAAGAGAGCCTTCTCAGCAAAATCAGCAAGAAGAAAGGATGATGGATTTGGAGTCCAAGACCTGGGTTTGAAATTCCTACCTCCTTCTGTCCCTCCCTTTAGTCTATGGTGAACATCCCTTAGACTAGTGGTGTCAAATTCAAATAGAAACAGATCTCAGGGTAGGGGGCACATATTGACTTTGAAAATCCCAAATGAATATTATCTATTTTGTTATATTTTTGTTTATTTTGTTTAAAATTTTACAAGTAGATTTTAATTTGACTTGGACAGCATTTGGCAGTGTTGCTCTTTCTTGTAATCTTCAGCTAGGAGTTTGAGACATTCCTTGGACCTCCCAATATTCCTTTCTGAAGGCTACAATGTGAACTGGGTGTGGATTATTTAGCCAATACCTATCCAGTAGATTTGGTCTTTGAGGTGGCCCAGTGTTCCAGTCCTAACTCTCTACCATTCTTCTGTGTAGTTTGGGGGAAAAGGCACATAGACAATGCCAAGATCTAGGGACAAGAGGATCACCTCCTTGGTTCACTACTTAGTTGATTTACTAGTGAGCCTTTTTGCATACAGCCAGAGGGGTTGTGTGTGTGTGTGTGTGTGTGTGTGTGTGTTTATTATCTTGTTTGAGATAAAGTAAAGGAGGATGCTAAAAGTAGAGGGAACTTTAGAATATAGAATGTACGCACTAAGAGGAATCTTTGTAATCACTTGGTCCAGTGGTGTCAAACTCAAATAGAAATGGGGGCTACATGCTGAGGATCCCTGAGGTTGATATATTGACATCATTTTAAAATGTTGCCTATTTTTATGGTGTTTTATTTTGTTTGTTAAATATTTCCCAATGACAATTTAATCTGGTTTGAGCTACACTCCATGTTGTCAGTGGACCCTATATTTGACACCTCTGGTGTAGTCCATTTGCTACCCAATTAAATAAGCCCATGGAGAGGAAATTCATTTGGCAAATGAGCCATTTATTAAATACCTAAAAGAGGTAATGACTTAATGGCTAGAAAGTTGACTGGCTATATAACCCTTTGTAGACAAGTCCCCTAACCTCTCAGAGTTCCAACAGAGTGCAAATAGCAGAGTGATTATTGGTCGGAATTAATAGAGAATTAATTAGAGAAAATGAGAATTCCTTAAACCCATGAAATCATTGGTCTAGTAAAAAAAAATCACACACGATGCTCACCCAATGTGAGGTGAGAACCCAGACCCTCTGATCCCTACTCCAGGGTTCTTTCCATTTCACATCATGTCCCTTTGTGGAGAAGAAGGGGAAGGGGCAAAAGAGAAAAAAAACAAACAACAGTGAAACTGACTGCCACAACCTTTTGCTGTTTTTCCCTCTATGGCCCATCATATGACAAGGTCCATTCCACGGCCTCCTACTGACCAGAGCCATCTCTGGGAACCACAGCTCCTAGGTCCTTGTCAAGTGGGTGGACACATGGATGGGGAAGGCCCTCTGACCAGTACTCCCATGGTCTGAGTATGGCAGTCCTTGAGGCTGCCTGGAAGGCCTCCATCTTTCAGGAATATTGTGTCCTGGGAAGAACCAGAGTGACTTGGCTCCTGGAAAGGCAGTTTCAAAATTACTGTATGACATTAGGTCCCTGGGATTTGAGGACAGACTTAGAGCAATCCCTGGAAGGGCTATGTGGAGAACAGGCTGGAGGATTGGGTAGAAAATGTCAGCCCCATTGTTCTAGGCATTTATCACTTTGGCACCAAGACAGAAAACAATAATATTTAGATCTTTGCAGAAAGTATGTCTCCCCAGCTTGTTATTTGCTGAGTGGTCTGCATTTCCTGGCTTCCTCTTCAGGGCTTGATCACAGCCCAGACTCCCCTTCCTGTGCTAATTCTGGATCATCCTTTACAAGTGGAATATGTCCTGACAGACCTAAACATTGGAGAGAAAATGTCAAAGGGAAATTGATAAGGACATCATGGTATCCTCTTGTCCTCTTATTGAGTCTGTAATCTGGGCAATTACCACTTGGGTTCGAGAAGAGAATTGTTACCTGCCTTTGGAAGTACTGGGATTTCATAGAACCATAGAATGTCAACACTGGATGGAGTCTTAGAACAGAGAATGTCAGAGCAGGGAAGGTACCATAGAACATAGAATGTCAAAGGTAGAAAGGATATTAGAATATAGAATTTCAGAGCTGGAAGGGGTCTTAGAATATAGAAGGCTAGAGGTGAGAGTGCCTTTACAGGTCACATAAGTTATTCATTTCAGAGAAGGAGGAATTGACTTGCCCAAGGCCACATGCCAAGTTTGTGACTGAAAGAGTCAGACCTCAGGAGTCCCGACTCCCAGGTCTGTGTTGTTGTTTCCACAAGGTTCAACAGAAGCATCCTGAAAAAGAGAAAAATACTGTGCTACAGGCGCTGGGGAGGAAGTCTACAAGCTTTGACGCTGGTGAATGGAAATGAATGGTTCATGGGTACCCCCCAAGTCACAAAGCTTCTGATTGTAAGATCCTTGAAAGAAAAATAATTGGAAGGGGGAAAGCATGAACCTTCTTAGGATTCTAGCTTTAAAGTGGGAAGGAACCTCAATGTCCATTGGAGTTTGTTCTGAATAATTTCACAATATTTACTTTTGATCTGTTGACAAGTTATACAACACTAGGTCCTCAGAGTACCTCATCTCTCTATTGAGAAGACTCAACTGTCTGCACTCATTGGATTTTTGATGGATGATTTAGAAATTGGCTTTTTTAGTAAGTTTTTCATTTATGTGCTTGTGGTCATTGCATGCATTGTTTTCTGAGGTTCTCTATTTTACTCTTTTCTGTTCATATGTGTTTCTTCTTCTTGTGTTTCTTCAAGTTCTATTACATTCATCTGTTCTGATCTCTGGTATTAGATGAGACACAAAAGGAAAGGTAGATAATCAGCAAAGGTGTTTGCCACTGAGAAGGAGAAAATCCAATGTCAAGTCCAGGATGGAGAAGGGTTTCTCATGAATAGGGAGGCCTTTCTCACCCCTGCCCCCTACTTCCATGTGCCTGCCGGTCAAGGTCCTGTGCTAATTCTGTCAAGCCCAGGAACACTGTAATGTAGCGTCTCCTGGAAGAAAGCCAAAACCTCTCAAAAAAGAGGTTGGTTTAATTTCCAACTCAGGAAAGACTGAGTGAATGAAGAATGCCTATTGACTAGGCTACAATCTGCTATCACATGGATAACATAGAGAACTTTCTCTCTCATCCATCCGTCCGTCATTTGTCTATCTCTCAACATCTATATTTATCTATCATCTATAATCCATCCATCATCCCTCTACCTGTCTATCATCTATCTATCTTGAGTATACACTGAAATAGGACAATGATTTAGGTCTAGAATTGAATGAGAGGAGGAGAAATAGTTAGAGTTGCCTTTGGGAAATTGAAAAATTCTTTGGATGACCCTGAACTTCTTGAAACAAAGACTCATCTTTTGAATAACAAACTTTCTTTCTGGTTTTGTTGTATGCCTAGGAAACATGAACTGCTACAATTTCTGATGAACTGAATATGAATATCACACAGAAGATAAAAAGAGGCACATGGGAAGGATGAAAAGACCATCGTACTAAGGAACTGACAAGAGAAGTGGAGTAAATGATGTTATCAAAGAAATGGAGGAATGAACAAAGAATGAGGGAAAACTAATGGACAACATGCTCCAGTAAATTTTGGGAAGGCTATGGTGAAGTCTTGCATGGGATGGGCATAGATTTCGAGCAGAAGGGATCTCCAAGTACCACCAAGTCCAATCCCCTCATTTTCCCCGGGAGGAAACTGAAGTCCAAGCCCAATGGACTTGCCCAAGGTCATGCAGACTACACTAAAACCATAACACAGCTGCTCAAGCTTCCACCCCCACTTGGATTCCCTCTCAGTTTACTCCCTCTGTTATAAATGCCAAGTCCCAAAAGTACTGCCAGGGCTACCAAGCTTATCCTCACATTTGCTTACCCTGATTCTTTCTCTCCCCAACTAAACTTGAGTGAACTCCCAGAACACACTTTGAATATGACCACAGAATCTTCTCCCACACCACAGCATTCACAGTGTGGTATTCCAAACCACTAATGAATATATAGCCACCTGGTGACTACTTCCTAACCTCCTTGGGGAAAAAAAATGTAGACACTTGTATCTACCCCCATATTGGCAGGATGTGGGAAGACATATTTATTGTTGTTCAGTCTTTTTCACTTGTAATCTACTCTCTGTGACCTCGTTTGGGGTTTTCTTAGCTGAGATACTAGAGTAGTTTGCCAGTTCTTTCTCCACCTCATTTTACAGATGAGGAAACTGAAGCCCAGGGTGAGGTGACTTGTCCAGGGTCACCCAGTTAGAAAATGTCTGAGGTCAGATTTCAACTCAGGTCTTCCTTACTCCAGAGTACATTTATTAAGTACTCTCTAGGTGCCAGACATTAGGCTAAGCACTTTGCACATATCATCTCATTTGATTCTTACAAGAACCCTGGGAGGCAGGTGCTGTTGTTATCTCCATTTCACAGTTAAGGAAACTGAGGCAAACAGAGGTTAAGTGACTTGTCCAGGGTCACAGAGCTAGTGTGTCAGATCTTCCTGACATGCAGGCGCAGAACTCTATCCCCTGGCGTATTTAGCCCCCTCTTAGTAGGGCCTAGTAGAGACTGTACCTGTGATACCGTTGATGTATGGAACTCCCAGATAAAGAACTTCCCTCCCTCTACCAATGCAACGTAAGAACCCTAGAGAACTCCCCAAAGCACTGAGAAGTTGCCCAGGGTCTCAGTGAAGTAGAGCTTGAACTCAGGTCCTCCTGGCTCTGAGGCCAGCTCTCCATGGACTAGGCCTTGATGCCTTTCACATGCAGTAGGCACTTAATAAAAATCTGATGAATTGTGCTGCCCCAGGTTTCCTCCCAACCCTTCTTCCTGTTCTCCTCTCTGCCTTCTCCCTCCCCCACTTAGGCTGACAGCCACTCCTGCTTCTTACAGGCAGCTTCTAGAGAGGAAGGTCAGGCCTGGCTCAACTGGTTGTAGTTTGTTTACACTTTTGGCTCCCACTGATAAAATCTGGTCCTGAGCTCCCCACCCTTTGAGCTGGCTCTGGTCACCAAGTCTTCTTAGAAGCTCTAGTGTTGTTTTCCCTCAGAGGACTCAGGTCTGGCCTGAGGGGTGAGGTAAGCATCAGGCCCATCAGGATAAGAGGTATCTTCCTCTAGGTCCAGGGAACAGAACAGAAGGTTCCCCTTTGCCTCCCTGCCCCGTCCCCAGGGTGCCCCTCCAGACACTGACACTGACTATATTAAGCTACACAAAGCCAGAAAAAATTTTTATACTCAACAATGGCCTGCTTCCCTGGGAGAGAAAAAGAGAGGTCTGATTCTGGGGTCTGAGAACCTTGGAAAGGGAAGTCTGCACAATTGCAAAATTCAGCATTGCTCTCAATGATTTGAATGAAAGCAAAGATAGGCTCCTTATCAAATCTATAACTCAGCTGACATAAAGCTGGGAGAGATGATGAAAGTATCAAAAGAGAGTCAGCATCAAAAAGATCCTAGCAGGCTGAATCAAACACGACATTGAATAGGGTAAAATGTGATCTTTGACACTTGGTCTCAAAAATTCAACTTTGCCAGTGCAGTGTGGAAGAGGAGAATGGCCAGGCACCAGGATGGCACAAGGGGATGGGAGAGGACGCCTAGCGGCCAGACACCAAGCTGGCACAAGGGCTAGATTCTGAGGGTCTAGATTCAAGTCTTGCGTCTGTCACTTACTCCCATCACTTCTTTGGGATTCAGCTCCCAAAGGCATTGGACTGACCTCTAAGGACCCTGACAGCTCTAGTTCTATGAACCTCTGATTGAAGAAGTGCACTGCAAAAGCCACACTATAGGGAAGCTAAGAGAAGTAGCTGTTTTGCTAGAGACAGACTACCCCACTTGAAGGAGGGAGGTGACTACTGGGCTCCTCTAGAGTATTGTGTTTAATCTGAGGCACTGTGGCTTAGAAAGGATGTTAACACATCTATCCAATTTTAGGCAACAAGGTGGGGAGAGGAATGGATCATTTTGGATAGGGATTGCTAGAATGAACTGGAAATGTTAGCCTAAAGAAGAGAAGAATCAGGGCATTATGAGAGCTGATTTCAACTATTCTATGCTCTCAGAAGACAGAACCAGGAGAGATGGGTAGAAGCTTCAAAGAGACAATTTGGGGAGACAACATATGTTTCTGATCTTAGCCTAAACTTCATATTTTAGAGAAGAGGAAACTGAGACCTAGAGAGGGAAAGTGACCAACCCAGGGTCAAACAGCAAATCATATACGCAAAGCTGGAAAGGACCTCAGAGGTCAGTTAGCCCAATCACCTCATTGTAGAGAGGGGGAAACTGAGGTCCAAGAAGCTTAAGAAAATCACCAAAGTCACACAAATAATAAAAGTCAGGATAGAATTTGAACCTATGTCTGTTAACATCTCCATCATCTCCAAGGTTCTGTGATTCCTCTAAATGATCCCAAGTGGATGAAATGGGGAGAGAAGGCAAATGGAAGCCTGGGGCACAGGCCTATATAAATAATCATTGGGAGCATCATTAATTTTATGTAGAAGGGAGCTGAGACTTATCTCCTCCAACATTTTATAGAAGAGGAAGTAGGCCTGGGAAAGGGAAATGTCTTGCCCACCATCACTCAGCTATTAAAGCTCAGAATGAGTTGAGGCTTGTGAAAAGTTCTAACAACAGTCAGAAAAACTTTTTAACATATGTTCTGAACAAGAACAACCCGGAAGGGATAGGCTTGATGCTCAGAGCAGATGTTTAGCAGACAACAGAAAGACGAATTCCAATTTTGCTTCTGCTTTCTCACTCAGAGAGAATGCTCTGTAAAATTGGAAAAGTGAGGGAACATGGTTAGTAGGGGTCTGAAACCCAAGATCGGCATAGCATTATGAAATCAAGTCAAAGTCAAGTCACCAGGCCCAGATGGATGATATCCCAGGGCACTAAAACGTTCACCAAAGTGGACACGGGATCATTTTTGGTCATTTCCAAGTAATTGTAAAGGATGACAGAGAATTAGAATATGGCATCAGGGTAGAAGTTGAGCCAATTTTGAAAAAGCAGAAAATGGTTAATGCTGCAGGTTATAGACCAGTGAACTTCAGAGCATTCACTAACAAAATTTTTGAACCAGATAGTTTGTGATCAGATAGCTCTCAAAGACAATGCTCATCAGTGGCCCCCATATCCACTTACTAGGAGGTCATGGCAGACTAACTTCATTTCTTTTGTCAACAGGGGCATTAAACAGTTGAAAAGTGGTATGACCTAATGGGTAGAGGAGTTAGGAATGCCTAGGTTCTAAACTTGCCTTTGATACATATTAACTATGTGACCATGAATAGATAAAGCCTCTGAAATTCTCAGTGCTTCAAGAAATTCCTTAAGACTGTAGGTAACAAATGGGTAGCCAATCTATATCAGAGGAAGGAGTTTCCCCAACAGAAGTACTGTGTCCTGCCAGCCCCTCTACCTTGACCAATTCACAGTCCAGACTCTCTCCCATCCCTAGCTAGACTGGGAGATTAGGAGTATTCTAGAAATTCAAAATTCTTATTCAGTTAATGACTTGGAGATGGATTGCCAAAGTTTAATCTAGTTTAATCCAGCAGTATTCCAGTTTTATGGAATATCAAGTAAGGGAAAGGAGTTACTACAAAATCTGTCTGGAAAATTTGGTTGGAGCCAGACCAAGGAGGGACTTAGATGACAGGTCAAGGAGTTTGTCTTTTATCCTGGAGGCAATAGGTTGTCATTGGGAATTTTTTGAGCAGGGAGGTGGCATAGTCAGACCTATGCTTTGGGAATATTAATTTGGCAGTTATATGGAGAACAGATTGGAAAGCAGAGAAACAGGAGACAAAGAAACCAATTAGGAGGCCAATGTAATAATCTACTGTGTGAGGTGATGAAGACGTCGACTGGGGTGATAAGAGTGCTTAAATGAAAGAGAGAAGTTTGGAGTCAGGGTTAATTTAGAAGGAAAGGAAATGAGTTACACTTTGACCATGACTTTGAGAGGTCAGTGAGACATCAATGTGGAAATGTCTAGCAGGCATCTGGCAATGAAGGCCTGGAATTCAGGAGACTCAACAAATAGATTGAGGGGTCACCTCAAGTGAAAAGTTAAAAGAAGAAAGAAGAAGGTCCAGCATAGACAGGGGCACACACACTTAGTGAGGAAGAGATGTATCCAGCAAAAGAAAAAGAAAAGAAGTGGATAGGTAGAAGGGGAGCCAAGAACAGGTAGTATCACAGAAAGAAGGAAAGTTTGAAAAGTGTCAAAATCTGTATGGAGGTCAAGTAGACAGAATCTAGAAATGACTGTTGGGCTTTGGCACTGAAATTTAGCAAATTTCAGTGGATTTTGTTATGAGAGATCACTAATAACTTTTAAGAGAGCAGTTCTTGAGTTGCCAGAAGCCAGGCTTTAGAGGGCTAAGAAGTGAACATAACAATCATAGCTAACATTTATAGTCCTTGCTATGTGCTGAGCATTGTACTAAGTGCTTTAGAATTATTATATTATTTGATGCTCACAACAACCCTGGGAGCTAGATGCTATCATTATCCCCATTTTACACATGAGGAAACTGAGGCAGGCAAAGGTGACATGACTTGCTCAGAGTCACACAGCTAGAAAAAGTATGTGAGGCCAGATTTGAACTCAGGTCTTACTGATTCCAGGTCTGGCATTCTATCCACTTTGCCATGGTGACAAAATGTGGGCAATTTCTTCTAGGCGAAATTCATAAGGAGAACTCATAAGTTCACAGAGGAGATATAGGACAATAGCTTCTGGAGATAGCAAGGGCATTTTTATAGATTGGGGATTATTGGGTATGTTTGTAGAATGCTGAGGAAAAAATCCAGTGGATAAGGAGAGATTGAATATTTGGCAGAATCAATCCTTGAATGGGGAATCTGCCAAAGGAGGATGGAGGGAATGGGATCCAGTAGATAGGCAGAAGGGCTGGTCTTGGCAAGGAAAAAGGTAACCTCTTCTTCAGAGACTACTATAAAAGAGGAGAGGATGGAAGATGACATCAAGGGGTTTTGAGGTGTAGAGTTGGGGAGAAAAGGGAGTTTGTAACACATGGCCTTGATTTTCTCAGTAAAGGCATGAGGTGATTTCCTCAATTGAAAAGGCACAGAGAGGGAATTGTGCAGGTGATCGAAGGAGAAAAGCGAAGGTTTGGAACAGCTGTGGGGATTGTGACAAGATCATTAATCAGAGAAATAGAGAAGGTTAGAGATTAGAAGACATCAATCTGTAGTAGACTTTCTCCAGTAGCACATAAATAGGAGAGAAGGAGGCAAATGATGAACCTAACTCTGGCTTAGTTTGAATAGGACAAGAGGGCAGGGAATTTCAGGGCATAGAACAGTTTACAGTTGAATTTGTCAATACTGGGAAGGAAGAAGAGTGAGGTCAGAATCAGGATGATGAATTGGGAGACAGGAAGAGGTAGAATGATCGGAGGCCACAGTAAGAATGTATATTAGGAAGAATGAGACAGAAGGAAGGATTGGAGGTTATGATTAGAAAGGAGGAATTTGAGGTTTCAATATCATGGAGGTAGCGTAGTTTTTCTATGGTGGGTGAGATCGAATATGGATCCTTCTCTGTGGATAGTTGAGGGAGAAGGTAGAGCTCATGAGAGATAAGGAGGTAGATAAACTTTAGGTATGTTTACCTAGCTTCTCTCAAGACATCTGACAAAATCATTCTGCATCTTTGTGGACAATACGGAAAGATGTGGGCTAGATTATACTATAATCAGAGTCAGATGACTACATTCAAAAATTAATCATTAACGAATCACTATTAGCTTGGTTGGTCCCAAGTGTGGATCTGTAGGGTTTGGTCCTTGGTTGTGTCCTGTTTATCATTTGTTTTTTTTTATGAATGACCTGAATAAAGACTTAGATGGCAAGTTTATCCTATTGTTAGATGATACAAGGGAGAGCTCAAGCACTGGATGCAGATATCTGAACTAAGAAAATGCAGTGTAGACAATGTCCAGGATTTATTCTGGGAAGAAAGAATGAAATGAACAGGGGTAACTGAATAGATATAAATGTAAAGTCTTATACTTTGGTTGAAACAATTCCACTCTCCAAGGTCAGGATAGGAGAGATGCAGATAAACTGCAGTTTGAGTGAGAAATCCAAAGGGCATTTGTAAATGTGATAAATACTATGGGAAAACTCATTGCAGTTATAAACTTTCTTCCACTAGAAGCATAGTGTCCAAAAGGAGGGAACTAAGAGTTTTTCTTGGGCCAAACCACATCCAGAGTATTATTTTCATTCCTGGGCAACACAATTTAGTATGGACATTGACCAACTAGAACATATTCAAATAAAAGGTGACTAGGATAACTTTGGGAACCATTCCTTTTGATGCATGGTGGAGAGGACTGAAAATGTTTAACCTGGGGAAGATAAAACTCAGGAGGACATGATTGATGTCTCAAGGTTTTTAAGATCAGACTTATTCTAGGTAGCTCTCTAAAACTTTTATTGTTCAGTCATTTCAGTCATGTTTGTGACTCCATTTGGAATTTTCTTGGCAAAGATATTGGAGTGGTTTGCCTTTTCCTTTTCTAACTCATTTCACAGATGAGAAACAGAGGCAAACAGGGTTAAGTGACTTGCCCAGGATCACACAGCTAGTAAGAGTCTGAGACTGGATTTGAACTCAGAAAGATGAGTCTTCCTGACTCCAAGCCTGACACTATCCACTGCAGCTCCACCTAGATGCTCCTGAGAAGTCAGCAGTAGGACCCTAGAACTAGGTGGAAAATATAGGAAGACAGACTGACTCAATGCAAGGAATTTTTTTATATCTCTTTGTAGGAATGTATGTTGTTTTCCTTGATAGAATGTCATGTCCTTGAGTACAGTGACTCTCATTCTTTATTTTTGTATTCTCAGTGCCTGGCACATGACAGGTGATTAAGAAATGTTTGATTCATTGATATGGGAGAACTTCCTTAAAAATTCAAGCGGTCCAAAAGTAGAATGGAGGTTATGAAAACAATCTTAATAATGGTGATGAGGAGGACAAGGAATTCCTCTTACAGATGGATGAGGTTTAATCACAGATACATCAATACAGAATATATTATGTGTTCATTAGCTATCTGATGTAAAGGAAAGACTGCTCCATTAGAAGTTAGAAGGTCAGATGCAAATTATGACTTTCCTACTGACTTTGGGGAATGACTTACACTGGACTTTAATTTTCTCATCTATACAATGAGAGAAATGGGACTGAACGACATTAAAAGTACTAGACCACGTTCTTCCAGTTTGGGATGGATGTCAGGGACAACGATGATGATGACAATGAGGTAGGGGTGGTAGTTCGTTGGTCCCTTCAGATTCTCCTCTGATTCATTTTAATTATCCCCAGAAGTGCTGGACTCCACTCCTACCAATATACTCAAGACTTTAAAGCAGCATTTAAAGAAATAATAGAAGCAAAGAGGGAGCAAGAATCTCAAGCCCTTTAGTGAAGCAATAAGGAATCATTCTCCTACAGATGACATTTATTTCTCACTTCCTTCTCTCCAGAATGGTTTGGTCTTGTTGCCTAGAAATTCTTGCCACCAATCAGGAAAGTCGAAGGGAAGTCTCAGCAACCCTTGTGCCCTGTGATCACTGGTCTCACAGCAGGTATAGGCTCAGATTCCTCACCTGCTAATCATTCAAATTTTCAGTCCTGTCAAGTTTCTGGGGTCTCCACTGCTTCTGCTTACTTCTCAGTCATTTGGCTTACCTCAAGGACTTGTGGTCATCCAGGTAGCATCCAGCTCACCTTGCTCAGGCAACTTCCCATCCCTAATAGGTGTCATGACTCTGAAGATTCTCTATGTACACACTTGGTTTTTCCTTCATCCTCTTCTTTTCTCTAAGGCTCTCTGCTTGTGTCTTTTAAACATTCACGTTTGTTTCACAGCATTATGGGAATGAATCTTTTCTTATTGGCATTATTCTTGCTGCTGTACACCCATCATCCTCTTCTTTTCCTTCTCCTCCTCCTCCCCCTTCTCCTCATCCTCCTACTTCTTCTTCTCCTTCTCCTTCTTCATCTTCTTCTTCTTCGTCTTCGTCTTCTCCTCCTCCTCCTCCTCCTTCTCCTCCTCCTCTCTCCCTTCCTCCCTCTCTGTCTATCTCTCTGTCTCTGTCTGTCTCTGTGTCTTCTACTCCTCAAGTAGGTGGAGGGAGTTGACGAGGAAAGACAGGTATCATCTGCTGGCTCTTACGCACGCCTGTTATATTATTTTTATTGCTGTTGTTGCTTTCATAGATGCACAAATTACATATCACCAGAATAAAAAACTCAACTGTACTCCAATGTATCTGTGATCTCATCCATTTCGATGTTCCTTTCTTTAAGTTATTGTTTATTTTTAACATTCTTTTTAAAAAATTTTGAGTTCCAAATCCTCTCCCTCCCACAAGTCCATTGAGAAGACAAGCAATATATCAATGACACTTGTGAAATCATGCAGAACATATTTCCATATAAGCCATGTCATGAAAAGCAAGAAAAATAAAGCATATGAAAAAATGATACTTCAATTTACATTCAAAGTTCATCAGTTTTCTCTCTGGCAATGGGCAACTTTTTTTATTATCATGGGTCCTTTGGAATTGTCACAAATCATAGTTTTCATCAGAGTGGCTAAGTCTTTCATAGTTGACCACCATTACAATATTGCTGTTACTGCATACAGTGATCTCCTGGTACTGTTCACTTCACTCTCCATTAATTCATATAGGTTTTTCCATATTCCAATAGTAGTCTATCACAATCACATACCACCTTTTGATCAGCCACTCTCCAATTGATGGACATTCCATTAATTTCCAATTCTTTACTACGACAAAAAAAGCTGCTATAAATATTTTGTACAGATAGATTTCTTTCCCTTTTAAAAAATCTCTTTGGGATATAGACCTAGTAATAGATCAAAGGGTATGCACAGTTTTGTAACTCTTTGGGATAGTAATGATAAAGTTATTAAGAGGTACGTATTTCATTTTCCCACATAGGAACATAAACAGCATAACATTATTAAGTCCTTTATGATTTCTCTTTCATGTTTACCTTTTCTTTGCTTCTCTCGAGTCTTGTGTTAAAATATCAAATTTTCTGTTTAGTTCTGGTCTTTTTACCTGGAATGCTTGAAAGTCCTGTATTTCATTAAATATCCATTTTCCCCCTAAAGGATTATATTCAGTTTTGCTGGGTGGGCTATTATTGGTCGTAATCCTAGCTCCTTTGCCTTCCGGAATATCATATTCCAAGTCCTCTCCTTCTTTAACATGGAAGTTGCTAAACTGTGTTTTTTTCCTGACTTTCCACAATATTTGAATAGTTTCTCTCTGGTTATTTGCAATATTTTTTCCTTGACCGGGGAGCCCTGGAATTTGGTTTTAATATTCCTGGAAGTTTTCATTTTGGGATCTCTTTTAGGAAGTGATTGAGGGGTTCTTTCAATTTCTCTTTTATCTTTTGGTTCTAGGATATCTAGGCAGTTTTCCTTTACAATTTCTTGAAATATGACATCTATGCCCTTTCTTCACGGTTTTCAGTTAGCTCAATAATTCTTAAATTATTTCTCCTCAATCCATTTACCAAATCAGTTGTTATTCTGATGAGATAGTTCACATTTTCTTCTATCTTTTTTCATTCTTTTGACTTTGTTATATTTTCTCTTGATGTCTTATGGAGCCATTAGCTTCCACTTGACCAGCTCTGATTTTTAAGGAATTATTTTCTTCAGTGAGCTTTTATAGCTCCTTTACCACTTGGCCTATTCTGCTTTTTAGGGAGTCATTTTCTTCAGTGAATTTTTATGCCTCTTTTATACCATTTAGACAATTTTGTTTTTTAAGACATCATTTTCTTCAGTACTTTTGGCGCCTCTATTACCAAACTGTCATTTCTCTTTTCGTAATTTTCTTGAATCACTTTTATTTATTTTCCCAATTTTTCCCCTGCCACTCTTATCTCAGTCTTTAACTTTTCCAGGAATTCTTATTAATCTCGTGTCCGATTTGCATTTTTCTTTGAGTCTTTGCTGGTAGCTGTTTTCACAATATTGTCTTCTGAGTTTGTGTCTTGATCTTTCCTGCTACTATAGTAGCTTTTATGATTAGGTTCTTTTTTTTGGTTGTTTGCTCATTTCTTTAGCCTGTTTCCTGACTCTGTGCTTTATGTTAGAGTTGATCTTTGCTCACTTGGTGAGGGTGGAGGAGATGCTCTCCCAAGCTCTAGACTTTTTAAAAAATTAATTTGTTTTCAGTTTTCAACAATCACTTCCATAAGTCTTAAATTTCCCCCCCTCCCTCTCTCCTCTCTCGCTGAGATGGTATGCAATCTTATATGGGTTCTACACACACACTCTTATTAAACACATTTTCACATTAGTCATGTTGTATAGAAGAATTAAAATGAATGGGAGAAACCACGATAAAAATCTAAGCCAATACAAAACATAACAAAAGAGAATATAGTCTGCTCATTCTGTGTTCCCACTACATAGTTCTTTCTGTGGATGTGGATGACATTTTGCCTCGAATTGGGAATGTTTTAGGTCCTTGCAATGCTGTGAAGGGCTAAGTCTATCAGAAACGGTCCCAGGCTTTTTTGTACTGTTATTTTCAGAACTAGATCTGGAGTTTGTAAGTTTTCAGAGCTTCTAGGGTGGTGTGTTCTAGGATAAAATGTGGTCACTGCTGCCTTGGTCTGTGCTCTGGTATTTACAAGAAAGAGCCCCTACTCCCCTGTAGCCACAAGCACTAACATTCCTGGAACTATGATCAGAGCCCCTGCTCCTCTGTAGCTTTATGTGCTAGTGCTCCTCTCTGCCCTGGTAATGTAACCCAGAAATGCACATGGGCAATGAAGTTGACAAACAGCATCAGGTCCTGAGTCTAGTGTCAACTAGGATCCCCTGCAATTCTCACCAGTCGTTCAACCCCTTTACTATCTCTGGGCCAACAGCTCCTGAAGCTTCTGCTGCTGTTATCACAGCTGCATCCAAGGCCTGCAGTTAGAGTTGTTACTATCTGTTCTCTGGGCCAGCCCCCAATTCCAATGTCACAGACCACTGCTCCTGTTGACCTTTTAAGTTTTCTTGGAAAAATGTCTCACCCTGACCCCTTGTTGGCTACCCCACTCTAGAATTCGAGTTAACACATTATTTCAAAATTGTTTAGAGGGACATTTTGGGAGAGTCTGGTGGATTGTTGCCTTTCCTCTACCATCTTAGCTCTGCCTCTAGATGTTCCTTTCAGTAATACAGAGCCCAAGCCATCCCTGCCTACCTTTCCTGTGTGATGTATGTTGATCCCTAAGATCTCCACACAGAGTCCACTCAAAGTGCTTAAAAGGCTTTGTTCACTTTCTCCTGACATATCTCTAGGGTACTAGACTGCCTGTCGTTGCTTCCCTTCACCAAGTGACCATCCCATCTGCTCTTCCTATCACACATTTCCCCAATATACCCTTTGCTGTTCTTCAGAGCTCCTCATTGGTTAAATGTTGTCTTCTGTTTACCCCTACCAGGTACCTCTCCCCCTGTCCCCCGTCTTGGTTTACTGCCTGGATTACAACATGCATTTGGACAGTCATCCTATGGAAGCTTGTTCACCAGTTCATCAGTTCATCTCTGAGTCAAATAGCACAGGTGAACAGTAAGTTGGGCCAACAGTTGAACAGGTTGGCTAGAGGAGACTCAATCACTTTCAGGAAATTATGTTTCCTTCTGTATCCTCAACTTCCAACAAAAGTCAAGGTTCATCTTTTCAATGTTAACATTCTACCAATGTCACAATATGGCAACAAGACTTGGAAAACCACTGTCTATGAAGAACAAGCAACTGCAAATGTGATGTTGTTGTTGCTCCTTAATTGTTACAACTGTGTCTGATTCTTCATGACCCCATTTGGGGTTTTCTTTGCAAGGGTATTAGAGTGGCTTGCCATTTCCTCCTCCAGCTAAATTTACAGATGAGGAAACTGAGGCAAACAGGGTTAAACGACTTGCCCAGTGTCACTCAGCTAGTAAGTGTCTGAGACCAGATTTGAACTCAGGTCTTTCTGACTCCCAGCCTGGTTCTCTATCCACTGCAGCGCCACCTATCTGCCCAAACTACAGGTACAGACCTCAAAATTTCCTTGGGAATTCAGCAGATAGCCTGCCCCAGAACCCAGGAACTGTCACATGCAATGTCACTGCATACAATTCCCATACATACTATTGCTCCACAAAAATTTAAGAACGATGATTTTAAAGATGCTGCCACATATAATCTATGAGGTACAAGAAGCTTTCAGAATAGAGCAAGAGAATATAGCAAATATAGCAAAAGAAATGGAGATCAAGCAGGCAGAACATCATGCCACAGATGTCATCCTCACCCTCGCTTCTGCTGCCGTAATTGTCCTGAAGATGCTTTTAGTGAGCACTTTTATTCAGTTACAAAAGGCACTTGGGAAATAGTGTACAGACCATTAAGTGGAAAAGGATAATTGTAGAATAGTAGCCTATCTCAGGTCCATTTCTACCTGAACTCCATCTGAACAGCTGAGAAGAAAACATAATAAAGTAACTCACATCTCTATAGTATTCTAAGATTTTCCAAAGGCACTCTTCACAATCAGCTTGTAAGGAAATAGTGAAAACATTATCTCCATTTCAGAGAGGAGGCTCAGAAAGGTCAAGTGACTTGTCCGGGGCCACCCAGCTCATAAGTGTGAGAGGCAAGGCTCAAGTTAAATGTGTCTGAGTAGATTGACCACTGGTTGAGTATACTGTATAGTCCAGGGGTGGGGCACCTACAGCTTCAAGGCCACATGTAGCCCCTCTAGGACCTCAAGTGTGACCCTTTGACTGAATCCAAACTTCACAGAACAAATCTCCTCTAGGTCCTCAAGTGTGGCCCTTTGATTAAATCCACATTTCACAGAACAAATCCCCTCTATGTCCTTGTGTGGCCCTTTGAATCCAAACTTCACAGAACAGATCCCTTTAATAAAATGATTTGTTCTGTAAAACTTGGATTCAGTCAAAAGGCTGCACCTGAGGACCCACAAGACTATGCGTGGCCTCGAGGTTGCAGGATTTCCACCCCTGGATAGTCCCTAGACTCAACAAATTTGCCACTGGGGTGGAGGAGGGAACGTTCCCTTGGACAAAGTCAATCAGTATGGCTAACGTTTGAGGAACTCACAGTTCGTGGATGTATAACCCTTAACGAGTCAATCAGCTTTCCAAGGTGTCAATTTACCCCTCTATAAAGTGGTGGATTGGACAGTATGGCTTCTGAGATCCCTTCCAGCTCAAGACATATGATTCTTTGTGTGACCCTGGGCAAGTAGTTTCTTGCGTCTTGGTCACAGGTTTCTCCTCTATGTAATGAGAGTTTTAGACATCTCAAACTGGATGTCCTGTAGGGATGTCAAAATCAACATGTCCAAAGCTGAGCTCATTCTCTTTTCTCCTTTCAAACTTCCCTGTTCCTGTCAAGGGCCCCAACCTCCTCTGAGTCACCCAGGCTCTCAACCGTGATGTCATGGTCTCTCACATTCGTTCCATACATCAAATCAGTTCCAAATGTCATTTCTACCTTCATACAATGTCTCCTAGATGTTTTCTTCTCTCTGTTCACATAGCCTTCATTACCTCATTTCCAGACCACTGGATTAGCCTTCTGATTATTTTCCCTGCCTCAACTTTCTCCTTACTCCAATGGATCATCCTCCACCCAGGTGCGAAATTTATTTTCCAAAAGCCCAAGTCTGACTATGATATCCCTCACTCACTCAATTCCAGTGGCTCCCCATCAAATATAAAGTCCCTTCACAATCTAATTTCCTCCTCATTTTCCAGTCTTCTCATACCTCACTCTCCTCTGTGTAATCTACAATCCACCTACCCTGGCCTCCTTGCTGCTCCTCATCTGTGACATTCCACCTAAAAACTCTGTCTTCTCACTTCATGTCTAGATTGACCTCCATGCCTGGTGTACTTTCCTTCCTTGCCTCCACTTCCTGGCTTTCCTCAAGACTCAGATCAAATCCCACCTTCTTCATAAAGCCTTTCCCGGCCTTCGCTCCCCCCAACCTCCTTCCCCTCACCTCTCAGAGATACCTCCCATTGACACTCAGTATCTCTATAGGGACCCATGTTTCTACCCACTCTCTCCCCCATTAGACAGTGAGCTCCTCGACATCAGGGTCCACCTTTTGCCTTTGCAGAGTGCCTGGCACACAATACATATTTAATAAATGCTTGGTGCCCACCCGCACTCAAGTGCCTCCTTTCTACTCCTTCTGCCATGTGAGCTTCGGGGAAGGAAAAGGATCAAGGAAAGGGTTTTCCAACAGGAAAACCAGTCCAGATGAGGAGGCACGAGATAAACTAAGGCAGCTATGCAACCCTTGTTTATTTATTTGTAAAAACACCACAAAACCTCTTCCTGGTAGAAACAGGAGCTATTTATTCTGAGGCCATATGGCATGTGTATATTTTCCAACTTGGAGAGGCAGAGTTTCCCAAGAGACAGTATTTCCCTTCCTGATGTCTCCCTTTATAATTCAGAACTCTTCCCGTAGATGCTTGCTGACGGTCTAGGTTTGTGTTAAGAGGATCAAAGTGAGGTTGGGGGGCTGGGGAGGAAGGTCAAAGGAGTCTCTCTGAGCAACATTAAATGGCCTTCCTGTGCATCTCTGTTTGTTTAGGATAAAGGATGCCGTATTTTGAAGGCTGTCCCTGTCTGGCACCAGTGGGCCTTGTTAACCGGCTAGCCCAGCTTTGAACCGTCTAGCAAAGGTAAACACAGCTCTCTGGGTCTGAGAGCAGGACGTGGTTTAGTCCCTTCCAGAGATGGGCCATCCCATGGTTGTCCTGAATCACTGAACTAGCTCATGCCCCCCTCTTCTCTCCAGTATACAACTTGCCCTCTGGCCAGATTCTTCTGTCATTCTGAAGTAGTTTCTCCCAGTTTGGGAGAGACAGATGCCAATGGGGACATCCTGATCTTTGGTCCTCAGGAGTCTCCGAGCAGTGGAGTAGTGACTCACATTCCCTTTTTCTTGTCTTAAAGAAAGAATCTCAATTTGGGAGTTTGAGGATCTTTATGACATCATAGGATTTAGAGCTGGAAGGATCATCAGCTCATGGCTATAGGGTTGAAAGAGACCTTCAAGCCCATCTAACCCACTCCTCTCATTTTACACAAGAGGAAACTGAGGCTTAGAGGAGGATGGGACTTGTCTAAGGTGAGACATCAAATATATGTCAAAGTCAGGACTAGAATCCAGATCTTTGGACTTGAAATTCTCCTCTACTCCACACTGCATTTCATCATCATTATAGTTGTCACATATCATTTAGAACAGTTTGAGGGTCATGCTGCTGCCATATGTGTAGATATGACCAAAGGCAAACCTCATAGATGTCAATGACATTAAGGACATAGAGACAGCAGAGCAAAATCCATGAAACCATCCCCATGCAAGTGGACAGTGAATATATACAATGAATGGCATGCAGGCCAATAAGATCACTTTCAGATCTGTCTGTTCCCTTTGCTGCAATTCAATTCATTCCATTTTATGCCTACAGCATGAGTAGATCAGATGGAAGGCAGGTTAGGTATCATAACATCAGAGATTCTACAGGAACAATCATTTCTACAACATACCCACCACGTTGTTGTCCAAACTTTGCTTGAAGACCTCCAAGGAGGAGGAACTCACTCTACCTTGAGGCGACCCATTCCACTTAGGGACAATTCGAATTATTAGGTTTTCCCCCATTGTACCAGTTCTGCTTTGCGGGGCCAAGTGGGAAAAGAAATAGCAAATCTTTCTTCCATTTGGTAGCCTTTTAAATATTTAATTTTTAAAAAATTTAATTTAATTTCATATTTAAATATCCCAAGGCAGTCCACCCAGACCCCCATCCTCTCTATGTCAAATGTTCCCCGGCCTTTCAAGGAAACCTCATCTGGAATGATTCTCCATTCTCATCAGATGCATGAGCTATAAATTCTAACTCTGCCACTTACTATGTCCCAGGCAAGCTTTCTTAGCCTCAGTTGCCTTATGTGTTTACTGGGGAAAAGAATACCTGTCCAGCTTAACTCAAAAGAATTTGTTATGGGGATTAAGTATGTGAATCTATTTGAAAGCAATTAATAAGATGCTAAATAAATGTGAACTATTATTATTGTTTGAGTTGGAAGGAAGGAAATCAGCATTATTCAATACTTTCCATGTGCCAGGCCTGTGCTAAGTTCTGGGGATTCAAATACAGGTAAAAAGAAAAGACAGACCCTGCCTTCAAGACACATACATCTGAATGGAGAGAAGAAAGCACACAAAAATTAACTGAAAAGGGAGGGGCTGGCACTCAGTACAGGGTCATATCTTAGAAATGCAGAAAGTCAGGAACAGGGCAGGAGGAGAATAAAGACAAAACTCAGTCTCCAGGAGGAACTCCCCAGTAGGAGAAGGGGAGGAAGATTTCTGAGTGAGCAGGTGTGGGGTGGCATGCTTTTCTGGGGCAGGGAGGTTCTAGCTGCTGAAGAGAGTTCCAGGGTGAGGCAAGAATAGAAAAGACACGATTTTGAAGTTCAGAAAGTCAGGGATATGAATGAAGACTGAAAACACAAAACTGAAAAGAAACAGTTCTTGTTCTCAAAAAGTTTACATTCTAATGAGGGGAAGAGGGAAGAAACACATACACGGGTAAGTCAATAGAACATATATATGTACATGTATATATAGAAATACACACACATATACACACACACATACATACTCATATTAAGAGAATTACTACTACTGGGGGAGGGAATTAGAAAAGGTCCCTTACAATCTTGAAGAAAACCCAGGAGACTTTATTTTCAAAATGATTTTTATTGATACCTTTTGTTTTTGCATCAATTGTATTTCCCAATATATTTCTCCCTAGTTTTCTTTTAGAGAAGAGGACCATCCTTTGTAATAGAGAATTTAAAAGAGAGAGAGGAGAGAGAGAAAAAAAGAGAGAGTTCAGCAAAACTAACCAAACACATCAAAAAGTCTGATGTTACCTAAAGGTTCACTACCCATAATCCCTCTGCAAAAGAAAGCAGGCAGCAAGCTGTTGTAGCTTATCTCTTCTTTGGGGCTCCGAACTTGGCTGTTATCATAACACTGAGTTCAGTTTCTATTGTTTTGTAACCACCAATCTATCCATGTACACTGTGGCAGTCTTTACCCATATAGTTTTCCTTCTTCTGCTTACATAGATTTGCATCAGTTAATGTAAGTCTTCCCGTGGGAAGCAAAGACTTCTAAGAGGCCAACTTCTAAGAGGTAGGTGATTCTAGGCGTGTACAAAAATATTGGGAGACAGATGGAATCTTGGACCTCCAGATGAGAAAGTTCTATGTGGGGAAAAAAAAAAACCTTTTTGGCAACTTAGATGGTATGAATTCTTAAAGTTTGAATAAGCATTTCATGAGAAAAGTTATTTTTATTTGTTCTTTTATTTGGAAAAATGCTTCATATTTTGCTATTTGAGGGAAAAGATAGTCGAAGTGTTGATTTGTATACATTTGTAGAAGGAACAGAAGTCAGTCAGTTTAGCTAGAATGTAGAGTGCATGATGGGGGAGAATGGGCAATCAACTTGGAAAGAGAAGTTGGAGCAGATTGGGAAGGAATTGAAATGCCAGGTGGGGGAGTTTCTATTTAACCCTCACGGCAATAGGGAGCCAGTGAAGCTTCTTGAGGAGGGGAATGCTATGGTCTGTACTTTTTTTTTAAATTTAATTTAATTTTTCATTTTTAATACAGTTCATATCACATAAAACAATTCCAACTTTTGGTCAGGTGATACTTCTTTTTAAAGCATTTACAATATAGACTACAAAAGAATTTTTTTTTTGACATTAACCAACTGAGACACAAATAATATTTATGTATGCTAACTTGACAAGCCCTTGACCTAATTGTCTCCACAGTATTACTAAGAATTATAGGACCCTAACTTATTGTTGTTATTCTAAAGTCCTAAGCCTAATAGCTTAATTTTAGACTTAACCTCGGATGTTCCCCTACCAACAATCTATAATTTAATAGATCTGGTATTAAGCTTACAAATCTTTTGACTATAGGAAATTGCCACTAAGAGTAGGGACACTGCAGGGAACCAATATCTCCCCAACTTCATGTCAATCCCAGGTAGGAGTAGATTGTCAACTTGCATTCAGTGAGGCTTAAAGTCTACCAGGTGTCAGTGGGGAAATTGAGTCAGGAGAATCCTACCTCAACCCAGGCTGAAGAACCACTCTCCCACTCTTCCCATGAGATCACCTTTTTCAGTTTATAGCAGCATCTCACAGGCTTACTGGCATCATGGATTGGAGGCTCAGACCAACTTTCTTGATACCCATACCTGGAGTTAGACTCAGAAGAACAGTCACTTAATAGTCCCCTAGCATCTTAAAATACTAAGTTCCAATAACCAGGTTTCAAATATGACTATAATTTCACTTTGGCTAAGGAACATCTTTTGAGGCAAGTCTTAAGTGGCTTACATGCCTTTCTATACATGTTCTAATTCCTGATTAAATAACAATCACAAAATCAAATTTACCATTAAAACCTTACTTTTCCATCAATGTCAAATTTTACCCGAGGTTACCTGCCTCTAGGAAATTTAGACTAAAATTCTTTCCCCCAAACTAATGATGTCTTTGATTTATTCTCAGTAATTAATTCAGTCAATTGTTTTAATAATAATTGCTTTTCCATCACTTTGTAACATGGCCAATTTTTCTCCCCATCACTCCCCTCCCCCTATTTCCTAATACCTTGCATTCTGATTACTCCTTCCCTCAATGTACCCACCCTTCTATCACACCCCACCCTTCCCTTATCCCCATCTTCTCTCTTTTCTTGTAGGGCAAGATAAATTTCTATACGCCATTCATTGTATTTCTTATTTCCCAACTATATGCAATAAAAATTCTCAACATTCGTTACTAATACTTTGAACTCCAACTTCTCTCCCTCCCTACCCACCCCCACTGAGAAGGCAAGAGATTCAATATAGACTAAATATGTGTCGCTTTGCAAAAGACTTCCTTAATGATCATGTTGTGTAATTCTAACTATATTACACTCTATCCTACTCTATCCCCCCTTATTTTTTTATTCCCTCATTTGACCTTGTCCCTTCTTGAAAGTGTTTATTTCTAGTAACTCCCTTCTCTCATTTGCCCTCCCTTCTGTCATTCCTCTCACCCCACTTGTTGCCTCCTCTCCTACTTTCCTGTGGTGTAAGATAAATTTTCATATCAAATTTAGTGAGCATGTTATCCCCTCCTTAAGCCATATGTGGAGAGAGTAGCTTCACTTTTCCCCTCTCCCCTCCCTCACTCCTTAATTTTTATTTTATTTTATTTTTGTGTGTGTGGATATCACTTCTTGTGATTCAACACAACCTGTACTCTCTGTCTATATGTGTGTGTGTGTGTGTGTGTGTGTGTGTGTATGTAGAATCCCTCTACCTACCCAAATTCTGAGTAAAGATTCAAGAGTTATAAATATTTTCTTTCCATGTAGGAATGTATACAGTTCAACTTTAGAAAGTTTTTTTTATGATTTCTCTTTCCTGTTTACCTTTTCATGCTTCTCTTGATTCTTGTGTTGGAAAGTCAAATTTTCTTATTTATTTATTTAAGTTTTCAACATTCATTTCCACAAAATTTTGGGTTCAAAATTTCTCTTCATTTCTCCTCTCTCCCCATCCCAAAACTCCAAGCATTCTAATTACCCCTATCACCAATCTGTCCTCCCTTTTAACATCCCTCCCTTCCCTTATCCCCATCTTCTCTTTCGTCCTGAAGGGCAAGATAAATTTCTATACCCCATTACCTATATTTCTTATTTCCTAGTTGCAAAAACAATACTCAACAGTTGTTCCTAAAACTTTGAGTTCCAGCTTATCTTTATCCCTCTCTCCCCACCCATTCCCATTGGGAAGGCAGGCAATTCAATATAGGCCATATCTGTGTAGTTTTGCAAATAATAGTCGTGTTGTGTAAGACTAACTATATTTCCCTCCATC
>CM053775.1:43117768-43136814 GCA_028658325.1 Potorous gilbertii
CAGCTCCACCAACAATGAATTAGTGTTCCAACTCTCCCACATCTTCTCCAACATTTATCATTTTCCTGTTATTTCATGTTAGCCACAGATTCAAGATTCTTGAAACATAGCTTGCCAGTGTCCAAGTTTAGAGGGGCATGTAGAGATGAATATAATACACTAGGTGTGCCTTCCCCAGAACTGTCGTCTGTCCCAATCTGAACAGTTTGTATCCATTAAGCAGTGCAACAATTAGGTTGACCTTTCTAGAAGCTACCTAATGCAAATAGCTCAACTAAGAGCCCCAGATCTTTCTGAAGAGAAATGAAATGAAACCGGTCTTTTCTTATCCCATGTTTAGACAATTTCTTTTTTGAACCTCAGTGCTAGACTTTATATTTTTCCCAGTGACATGACATGGTCTGGGCTCAACTTGTAGCCTCTTCAGGTCTTGATGGATCCAATATAATGGCTCTTCTTTCCAGATTCTTATTAACGAAATATTTGATGACCAGGAGGGAGTTGGCATTGGTGACAACACTGGCCTATGGGCCAGCATCACAAAGTTTCCACACTAGAAGGGATCTCAGACACCATCTCTTATCACTCCCAATTAGAACAGAACCCTTCTGGGATACACCACTAAACCTCTCCTGGAAGACCTCCTGGATAAGGAAGCTACTTCCTCACTCTAATTGTTAAAAAACTGTTCTTTAAAAGCAGTGTAGAGGTGCACCTCTTTTCACTAATCGTTCTTGGTTCTGCTCTCAGGGGTGAAGTAGAACAAATCTAGTCTGACCCTATAATAAATAAACAGCCCTTCAGATATTTCAAGACAATTAGCATGTTCCCTCAACACAGTGCCACTCCTCTCCTCCACCACAGACACACACAGACATACAGTGACACACAGATGGACACACACACCACACACAGACACAGGCAGACATACAGACACGCACACACAGACACACACACACAGATATCCAGACATACACAGATATACCGACATACATACAGACACACACACACACACCCCACATACAGACAGACAGACATACACACCACACACAGACACAGGCAGATTCACAGACATGCATACACAGACACACACACAGGCAGACATGCACACACACACACACAGATATATAGACACACATACAGATACATACACACCCCACACACAGACACATACACCACACACACACATGGACAGACATACACATCACACACAGACACACACACACCCCATACACAGACATACATACAGAAACACAGACATACACAGACAGATATGCATGTATACCCACGTCATCTCACCTTCAGGCTTATGTCCCTAATTTCTTCAATCCGGTCAGTCTTGAAACCCCTCACCACCCTGATCACCCTCTTCTGAACAAACATATAGAGGTTCCTCCATGACCTTCCTAAAGTATGAATGCCAGAACTGAGTCCAGCACACCATTTATGGCCAGGGTGAAGGACCATGGCGCTCGCACATTTTAGACACCATGTCAATTGTTTTGACTATTGCCTTGTTTGGAGTTTGTGGTCCACTAAGGCCTCCAGATTTCTTTTTTCATGAGAATCTAATCTAGCCACTGGTTGGCTCCCAGGGATGGAGAACCTGCAGCCTCAAAGTCACATGTGGCCCTCTAGGTCCTCAAGTGCAGTCCTTTGACTGACTCCAACTTCACAGCACAAATACCCTTAAAAGGATTCATTCTGTCAAACTTGCACCCAGTCAAAGGGCCGCACCCAAAGACCTGGAGGGCCACATGTGTCTTCCAGGCTGCAAGTTCCCTACCCCTGAACCAGACCCTCTGCTGACTGATAGAACTGGACCATCCATACTAGAGTGGTCAGCCAATCTGAGGAGTGCTATCTGCCCATGCTCCAATCAAGCTCTCTTTTCACCACACAGTAGAAACAGCATGGGTTCTAGAGGTGAAGGACCTGAATTCAAATCCCACCTCTGGCACCACTTCTGTGACCTTGAATAAATCACTTCAGTTCCTTGGCCCCAGTGTTCTCTTCTATCAAAAGAGGACCCTGGACTCGATGGTCCTTCTGGCTCGAGATCTGAAATCCTGTGATCTTACAATCTCACTGTTCCAACAAGACAGGAACCTGCAGCTTTGAGAAATTCAGTTTGTTTCCCCAAGACTAGAAAGTAGGAAGGCTAAGGTACTCACCCAGGTCTCCTAAATCCTAAGCTAGGTTTCTATTATTCAAGTGGAGAAAAATTTCATGAGATAACCAGGATGATTCAGACCAAGGGTCCTCTGGGAAAGGTCACTTTGGGTAGGAGTGGTCATGGAGGCTCTCTCGGGAGAATATAGGGCTTCATTTAGGGTTTGAAGGATGTCCTTGAAGGCTTGCCCCCAACCAAGGAAAGGAACATTCTGGCTAGGCCTTGAGTTATATCTGTCCCCTCATCTCCTTTTCTCCCAGATTCTTTTCTAAAAGGCTGACCATCTGGACAAGGTCTTGTCCTTGATTATAGCTGTCCCCCTCCCCATTTGGCCCAACCAGGATCAGCCCACACTTAGCAGTGGTGGATCTTGGCTTGGGGTCTTGCAGTGCTGAGCCCAAGTCCTCATTCCTGGGAAGGCCGCAGGAATGGGCTTGACTTTATCTCATTGCCATAGACTTCTAGCAGGTTTGAGAGCCTCCAATTTTGGATTCACCGGGCCTCTGGGGTCAACGAGGTCAGAGGTGACATTTATTTAAAAACCTACTGCTGTCCAGAACTATGATTCATCGTGTGCTTCTGAGGACTTACCCACACTTGACTCTGGGAGGCCTGCCAAAACTCTGGACAGTATTTATTTATTTTTCAAGTTTGCAAAAGCAAGTTTGTGTCTGACCACCTCTAGCCCTTGAATCTCAGGTTCCTATCTGAGACTCCTGCCAGGTCTCTGGCCTACTAAGCCCTTCCCACAGGAAGGCTCCACTCACTGGTCCTTTAGCACTTTGAGGCTAGGGTGAACCCTGTTCTCACCGTGGGTGAGGTGCAGGTTAGCTGGAATTTTCCATCTTTATGTTCCATTGAGGTGGGAATGTGCCACTTCTAGCTGGGGAAGGGGGAGGTGGAGAGGTGGCAGAGTGCCAAGGCCCTCCTCCATCTATATTAGTTCAGCGTGCGAACACCTAGAGCCTCCACCATCCCTGAAAACAATTAGAATCAGACTTATATGTAAGGTAGGAAGGAAAGATCCATGCTATAACTATGCCAGTTACCCCTGGAGGTTAAGCAACCAGGAGTTGAGGGGTAGGAAGACAAGGAGAAAGCAGGAATGTAATAGAACAGGGTTGGGCAGCCTGGGAGACACTCTGGACTGCCTGCTCCTCCATACACTGTGTACACATTTGGAAACACTTTATCCTGTTTATTTGCCCAAGGTTTAATCCTCCCTCATTTGCCCTCATGATGCCCTTGAGAGGAAGGTGGGTTATAAACCTAGTTCAATCCATCTTCTCCATTGGCCAACTGTGCCAGCCCCTACCCCCACCAACATGTCCTCTCCAGAGTGTCCGTGGGAAAGTAGGACTCTCAGCTCGGTTCCCGGGCCTCTGGCCATCTGTAGATTCTCTGTGCATCTGCTCACTGTCTGGGCTATGCAGGCTTGAAAGGCAGATTCTCAGCTTCTGCTGAGGCTGCTGGGAGAGAGGCTACCAAAAGCAGAAAAGTCATCTTTGAGCTGGAGGGGATGTTGGTGCCAGAAGGGACCTGAGCAGGCAGAACACAGAATGGAACCAATGGAAGGAGGCTTAATAATAGAGTGTCAGAGTTGGAATGGACTTTTGTACATAGAACATAGAATGAGAGCTGAAAGGGGTAATTAACAAGAATTCTAGAGTTTAGAGGGCCCTTGGAACAGAAAAGGTCAGGCTGGGAAGGGCTTTAGAATATGGAATGTCAGAACTGGGAGGATCCTTAGAACACAATGTCAGAGCTGGGAAAAGTTTTAGAACATGGAATGTCAGGGATGGGAGGGGTCTTAGAACAGAGAATGGCAGAGCTCAGAGTGACCTTAGAAGATAGAATATTAGGTCTTGGAGGGTATACGTAGCATACGTAGAACACATGCCAGTGATGTGCCAATCCCTTAACATCCCAGCAGCCCAGGCAGTCATCCAAAACTCTAAGTGAAGAGTAGAGGACAGAGAGATTTCTACATTGCAAGCTTCCTGACCCAGTGGATCATGGTCCAGTCCAGATAAAGGACACAATGTCTCTCTGAACTGGCTTGAGGAAAGAGCAGTGGCTTCTCCTCCTACTGGGTTGGGAGCCCTTAGCTGTAGAAATAGGAGCCATTCATTATTGGGAAGTTACTGGGGAATTGGTGGATGACAGGAGTAGATTTTTAGAGCCCAGAAAGGGAAAGGGACTGGGCCAAAGTCATAGATACATATAAATCCTAGATCTAATGCTGGAAGGTAGATACATCAGAGGACTGTAGAATTCAGCCTCCTTATTTTACAGTATTGGAGACAGCGTTGGAATCCAAGTTTTCTTGACCAGGTGATTCAGAGAATAGAGTACTAGACCAGTCAGAAAGATCCAAGTTCAAATCTGACCTCCTTAGGCTGTGTGATCTTGGGTAAGTCATTTAACCTTAGTTTGCCTCAGTTTCCTCATCAATGAAGATAATAGTAGAACCCACCTCACAGGGGTACTTAGAATCAAAACATAAAGCTTAAAATGCTATACAAATGCTAGGTATTATTGTTTGTATAAGATGGTCCCCTTTTTTAAACTCATTGAGGACAGGAAATGTTTTTGTTTGTGCCTAGAACAAGAGAAAGAGTTTTCCAAATGGCTGCTAAGTGGTTGATTCCAGCTCCAAATTCCATGAATCCCTGCTAGATCAGGCTCTCTAGGAGCCTAGCAAGATACCATCCCAAGTATCATAGAAGAAAGTGAGTTGTCTAGACCAGGGATGGGGAACCTGCAGCCTCAAGGCCGCATGTGGTCTTCTAGGTCCTCAAGTGTGGCCTTTTGACTGAGTCCAAGTTTTACAGAACAAATCCTTTTACTAAGGGGATTTGTTTTGGGAAGTTTGGATTCACATGTGGCCTTGAGGCAGCAGGCTCCCCAACCCTGCCCTACAATGTTCTAGGTACCCAGGCTATGAATAAAAAGAATGAAAGAATTTCTGCCTTCAAGGAGTACTTTCACTTCAAATGAAATGCCCTCCACCATGGATGTGGGCTGATGTCTCCTAGTCTTAGAGAATTCTCTAGAACACCAAGAGGTTAGGGCTTGCCCAGAGACACATGGAATTGAGACTTAAATCCTATTCTTTCTAATACTGAGGGAAGCTTTCTCTTTATCCTCTATCCCATACTGACTCTCTCTTATCCTTTCAAACTCAACTTTTCTAGGAACCTGCCCTGATCAGTTTTGTCAGCAAATACTTTCAGTCACTTGCCTTTATTGGTTTTATATATATATATATGTATATGTGTGTGTGTTATGTCTATAGGTTGTATATGTATATATATGTATGTGTTTGTATGTATGTATATATGTATGTATATAAAATATGTATATCTTAAGTGATACTACACTTTACTTGCATTTATTATATTATTTGTTATATATGTCTTATCATGTATTTACTTTCATTGTACTTATTCATGTCTTATTGTGTCTTATTGTGTGTGTCTTATCCTCCTAGTGATTATAAGCTCTCTGAGAGCAAGGACTGTCATCAAAATTTTTTAGCCCTTGCAGTCCCAAGCATAATGCTCTGCACACAGTAGATGTGTAATAAATGTTTATTAAATTGAATCTACTTGTTGGCTACGTTATGGGGGTATTCCTTTTGTGCTTGAGTTAGACTACATGGGTAGGGGTGTCTAGGTGGCACTGCAGTGTATAGAATTTGGAGTCAGGAAGGGCTGAGTTCAAATCCACCCTGACACTAACTGTGTCACTTAACCCCATTTGCCTCAGTTTTTCTTCTGTAAAATAGGGGTACACTGGAGAAGGAAGTGGCAAACCACTCCAATATTTTTGCCATGATCAAAACTCCATGGAGTCATTTAAAATAAAACACAACTGAATGGCAACTATACTAAATAGCTTCTGAGGTTCCTTCCAGTCCTCAAATTCTGTGACTGTGAGTCTTCTCTTTGTGTGTGAGGATACTCAGACGTGGGTAAACACTTCATGGTTGGATAAGAGAGTTTTTGCATCTCGAGGGTTGTTTAGCTGTACCAGAGACCAGGCCAGTCAGGACCTTCATTGCAAGGTTCAGCCTAAACCCTCCATGTCTGATTGTGCAGCTCAGCCATGCCTTTAGGGCAATGAGACAGAACAATGACCCCAGGCAAATCATTTAATCTCTGTGGGTGTCAATTATTGCAGAAGCCTAGTGCCCTTGAAGTTTGCCAAGCATTTTCTTCACCCAAATTGAGACCATGCAAAGACTGTTTTCCTCTTATTTCAGGGGTGGGGAACCTGCAGCAGGCTCTGAGGTCACATGTGGCCTGCTAGGACCTCAAGTGGGTCTGCCTAGGTCCTCAAGTGCGGCCCTTACAGGTTTCCCACTCCTGCTCTGTTTGATAGATGGGGAAACTGAAGTCCAAGGTAGCAGAGGAGCAGCTACCCTTCCTACCTCCTAGGGGTTTGGTTGCCATCAAATGAGATGATGGATGCGACTGTCCTTTGGAAAGTCTGAAACGTTGTGCAAAGGTCAGGTATGGAGAGTCTCCTCTGAGTAGTGGAGAGACGGGTCCCGAGGACCTTCGGTATTTTCTCTGTAGCTTTAAGGGTCACTCTAGACTGATCTTCGGCAGGTTTCTAGGGAAGGGTGGGGAAGCCTCCCCTCTGCCCACCACGTACGGGATTGGTGGAAACTCCTCTTTTCATTTCTTACCATGGGATTAAAAACATCTGAAAGGTCAGATGCTGCCAAAGATTGATGGCTACTCTCAGTATGAAGGAGGGAAATGGAAAGTAAACACTGGGCATGGGCATTGAACATAGCCATTTTCCCAAAGCAGAGCTTGAACTAGGAGAGGCTATGCTCCAGCTGTGGAGCACAAAATTTGGAGAGGGTGTAACTTCCCGGCCCAGTGGGTAAGTCATTTCAGACAATTTAACTACTGGCACCAGATGACAAAATATAGGATCAAATACAAAATCATGTGTTTGGCCTTCAAAGCCCTTCATAGGCCTGCCCCCTCCTTCTTTTTGAGTCTTTTTACACCTTCCTTTCAGACCTGGACTCTTCCATCCAGTGACACTGGCTTCCTGGCTGTTCCATGAACCAGAGTCCCAGGAGTGTGGAACCTGCAGCCTTGAGGCCACATGTAGCCCTCTAGGTCCTCAAGTGCAGAGTCCAAGTTTTACAGAACAAATCCTTTTATTAAGAGGATGTGTTCTGTGAAGTTTGGATTAAGTCAAAGTGTCACATTTCAGGACTTAGAGGGCCACATGTGTCCTCGAGGCCATCTCTTGGCATTGTCTATGGCTGAAATGCTCTCCCTCCTCCTCTCTGCCTCCTACCTTCCCAGGCTTCCTTTAATTCCCAACTAAAGTCCCACTTACTAGAGGAAACCTTTCCCAACCCCTCTCAATTCCAGTGCCTCCTCTCTGATCTTTATTTCCTATGTATCCTGTATCGAACTTGTTAGTACAGGACATACTTTATGAATGTAATGGAATAGTATTGTGCCATAAGAAATGATGAGCAGGGGGACTTCAGATAAACCTGGAAAAACTTCCATGAACTGGTGCTGAGTGAAGTGAGTAGAACCAGGAGGACACTGTAAACAGTAAGAAACACAGTGTGCAATGACTGACTTTGATAGACTTAGCCCTTCTCAGCAATGCAAGAATCAGACACTTCCAAAGGACTCACGATGAAAAATGCTGTCCACATCCAGAAAAAAGGACTATGGAATCTGAATGTAGATGGAAGCAGACTATTTTCTCTCTCTCTTTTTTTGTTTCTCCTTTCTCATAGTTTCTCCCATTGGTTCTAATTCTTCTTTATAACATGACTAATGTGAAAAATAGACTCAATATGAATGCATATGTAGAGCCAATATCAGATTGCACACTGTCTTGGAGTGGGGGAGGGGAGATATGGGGAGAAAATTAGGAACTCAAAATCTTACAGAAGTACATGTTGAAAACTAAAAATAAATACATATACCTTTTTAAAACTACAAGACATACTTATTTGCCTGTTGTCTCCCTTCCTCCATTGAAATGTGACCTCCTTGATGGCAGGACTGTCTTTTGGCTCTGTGTCCCCAGAGCTTAGCATAGCCCTTTTTCAGTCATGTCTGACTCTTTATGAATCCATTTGGGGTTTTCTTGGTAAAGATACAAATGGCTATTTGCCATTTCCTTCTCCAGTTTATTTTATAGATGAGGAAACTGAGGCAAACAGGGTTAAATGACTTGCCCCAGGTCACACAGCTAGTAAGTTTCTGAGGTCAGATTTGAACTCAGGTCCTCCTGACTCCAGACTTGGCACTCTATCCACTGCACCAGTTTACTGACCAACAAAACCTAGCCAGGCCACCCAAGGCATTGTCCTCTAGTTTGCCAAATTGGTTGTCTGCTGTGGAAGGGGCTTCCTCGCGCTTGACTTTTAACTGCTTTTGCTGTGAACAGCCTTAAAATGATTTTTACCCCCTGCTCTTCTGTTCTGGCAGCGTATTTCAAACAAAATGAAACACAAATCCCTTAGCAAGGCTTTGTGAAGGCAAAGCCTCAGGAGACTTCAGTTACAAAGGCGATTCTGCTAGGTGATGTAAAGCCCCTAGTCTGCTCCGAAGATTACAGTCCCATTTACCTTATCAGCTGGGCCTTTTCAAGCATATTGGAGGAAAGCTGCCTAGGATGGGACTCCCATCAGCCTTACAAAGCACTTTGCCTTAGCTCCTGGCTTTGGAAGACCAAAGCCACCGCCTCCAAATTCTCACATTTAAGGTGATTGGAGGTGATAGCTGAAGTAGGTCTGGTTACTGAGATTTGCCCCAGATACCCATGTAAATTTACTAGGTTATACTCCAGTTGCTCCAGGGAGGGGATCAGAGGGTCTGAGGATTTACCCATCCATCCATTAAAACGTCAGCTCCTTGCTCGATTGGGGGAAGTGGAGAAGAAGGTTTGAATACAAAGTCTAGCACTGTGCCTTCCTGACAGCTGCACCAAACCATGGTACTCCCCTGGTCCCATTAGATACGCAGGCATCTCTAGGAACTCCATCACTGGACTTTCTTCTAGGGAAGGTGGTCTGTCAAGCATCAGGTTGGCTGCACGTTCTGGACCGAGGGAGATGAATGTCATCTCTTCTCCTCACCCACACACTCACCTCCCCCAAAAGTTCCAACACTGACTTTTACCATCCTTGTCAATCTGAGTTGTCTGTTCTATAAGCTTAGGATGATTTTAATTTGCATTTCTCTTATCAGTAATTTGGAATATAATATCATGTGTTACTCCATAAAAAATGATGACTGAAGAATTTAGAGCAACACATGAACACAATTTGAATTGATGGGGGGTGGTAATCAGGCAAACAATGCACACAAGGATTACAATCATGTAAATGGAAATCATACTAAAAAACTGTCTGATTAATTGCAATCAACTATCTTGGGACTGGAGAACTGATAATGAAACACTTTCCCCCTTTAAGGAACAAAGTATGCTACTGCAGATGTAGGGTGTGGTTAACTGGTTGTGTTTAAATTATTTTCGGGGCAGCTAGGTGGGGCTTCCGTGGATAGAGTGCCCAGCCTGGAGTCACAAAGACTCATCTTCTTGACTTCAAATCCAGCTTTAGACACTTCCTAGGTGTCCGACCCTGGGCAAGTCACTTAAATCTGTTTGCCTCAGTTTCCTCATCTGTAAAATGAGTTGGAGAAGGATGTGACAAATCACTCCAGCATTTTTTGCCAAGAAAGCCCCAAATGCTGTCATGAGGAGTCAGACACAATCAACAAAAAATTATTTTCATTTAAGTTCAGATAACTGTGGCCTCAAAACAACAGTTATCACTAAAATGTTTAAAAATGAAGATAGAAGAAAATGAGGACTAGATAATAGATGGAAGGGATCTCAAGGGTCAGCCAGTACAAGCTCCTCATTTTAATAGATGAGAGATGTGAGGTCCAGGCAGGTAAGACTGACCCTATGTATCCAACGTCACACAATAGGATCTGAGAGCTAGAGCTGGAAGATCCGGGGTGGTCAGGAAGTGATTTGTCCAAGGTCATCCAGGTAGGAACAGAATCAGGATTTGAAGCTAGGGGTTTGCAAATTAGATGAATTTCAAGATCTCTTCCAGTAGTCAGATGACTCTCCATTTATGTCTTGTTCATCTTAAATAGCAGAAGCAACTAGCATCTTAGTCCTTTCCCCCAACACCATACCTATTGATATAGTCCTGTGATTTTTATTCCTTATATGATGAATTCTACCAATTGTTTTCATAATGCTTAACCTTCTTCACATTCTTGATATAAATCCAATATGATCATAGCAATCATAGTAAATTTTTAAAAAAATCTATTAGTGAAGTCTTTCTGCTAAGATTCTATTTAAACTTTTTGCCCTAATATTCATTACTGAACTTGGCCTCTCCTTCCTTTTCTCTGCTTTACCTTTCCCTGGTTTAAGTATCACTGTCATATTGGTTTCATTAAAGAAGTTGGTAGAGTGCCTTCTTTCTGAACTATTGAGACTAATTTGTATAGCATTTTCAATCAATAGATTGGTCATTATACATTTGATGTAATTCACTTGTAAATCCATCTGGATCAGGAGCTTCTCTCCCCATCTCCACTCCCACCCCCAACTTGGTATTTCATTTGTGGACTTCTCTTTCTCTTTCTAAAATTGCAGTGCCCCTTTTATGCATGAGGCCCAAACAGAAGAAGTGGCTTACACTTTGATTAACTATTTAATTTATTATTAGTGAATTTACATATTAGTCAATTTAATTAGCTATTACTATAGCTAATAAAAAAGCAGACCTGGGATTTGAATCTAGATCTTCTGACTCAAAATACAACATTCTTTCCATCACATACCTTTCAACTTAGTTCAGCAGCATGTATTAAACACCGACTGTGTGATGGAGGATTTTTACCAAGTTTCGATTAGATATGGTCCCTGTGCCTGTGGAGCCAAAAGCCTAGGAGAGGACACTGGATGAGTAAGCAAATGTCTTCATTTCCTCTACAAAATGAAGGGGTTGGATTTGATGACTTCTAAGGTCCCTTCCTGCTTCAAATTTATGATCTTATGATCACATAAGACATGGACACAACAAGAATGCAAACTGAAACATGTTAAACATAGAAGAGACATACTTAGCGAGTTCAGTGAATTTGCTGGCCCAAAATCTACCCTGGTGGAGCACAAGAATGGTTCTATCAGACTGGAAAGGCTGTGTGACTCACCGTGTTTGTATTCTGAGGACCAGCCTAGCTCAGAGTGTAGGCTCGTTGCAGGACTGTGAATATGGGGGGCCATTTACAAACAACTTCCAAAGCCCATCTGTTAAGGTGTGGAGGCAGTGGGGTGCTGATAAATGGTTAATAACTAGATTTCTGAACCACAGGACACACTTTTAAATTTAATTTGCATTATTAACATTTTCTCCAACCTTTGTTAAGTCTAGACAATCAACAAAACAATAAATCAAGCCCTGATTTGTAGCATTTGCTGATTTGCAAGGTGTAAATGCTCCCATAGAAAATGCAACAATGTAGGCTGGCTCCAGAATACCATTGCAATAGAAGGGTTGAAATTTGTGCTGTTGGAGGGATACTTATAATGAAACCATAGATCCTTGAAATAAATTGGAGCAAGTATTTCTTAAATCAGTCAACTATGGGCCCCAAAGGCTGGTAGTGCAGTGACTAGAACACTGGGTCTGGAGTCATGGAGACCTGAGTTCAAATCCAGCCTCAGATACTTCCTAGTTATGGGACTCCATGCTTGCCTCAGTTTCCTCAACTGTAAAATGGGGATAATAATAGGACCTACCCAACCAAGGTTGTTGTAAAAATCAAATGAGCTATTTGTAAAGCATTTGGCCCAGTACCTGGCACATAATACTTCTAACTAGTAGGCACTTAATAAACACTAGTTGTTTTCCTTCCTTAGATACTTCTTGGCTGTGTGACCCTGGGAAAGTCACCTAACCTGCGTTTGCCTCAGTTTCTTCAACTTTAGAATGGATACTCAGTGCCTACTTCAAATAGTTGTTAGGAAGGTCAAATGAGATAGTATTTGTAAAGGGCTTAGCACAGGTCCTGGCTTATAGTAGGTGCTACATACTTATTCCCCAAGGACCTAAGAGGCCAAGGATGGATTATAAAAACCACAACTCTTTCTAGTCAATAGATTCAATGCAGTCTTTTGACAAAGTTGTTAATGGACAGCACCATCATCAGAGTAAATGCCACCTCTGAGTCTCCCCTCACTGTGTTTTCATGTGGTAGATCACAGATGTTCAGCACAGACCCTGGCTAGTCAGTGGGGATGGCCATAACTAGTAGCTGAACTGGGTTCCCTGAGTACCAGTGGCTTGGCCTTCAAGGAGTAGAGAATCATTTAGCCAGCTGACATGGACAAACCATGGGGGGACAGGATTCCATTATTGCATTCTTTACAGAGATGGCTGGTGAGCAGGTAGTTCTCTAAAGAGGGGAGGTGTAATCCCTCCCTAGGCCCAAGTGCAGAGGTCCATAGCAGCTGGTTGAGACCGCAGAGGCCACCTAGTCCAACTCCCAAATCTTACTTAGGAGGAAGCTGAGACCCAAAGAGATAAGTGACCTGTCCAAGGTCATGCAGATATTAAATCGCAGATTTAGGATTTGAACTCAGTCTTCTAATTCCAAATCTAGTGATAGTAAGTGTCAACTGAAAAATTCAGGTACTTGGAGAATACCAAAATGCAGTGGCTGAGCTGAGTAAGAAGACTGCTTCCTAGGCATAGATTGAGAACTAGAGTTCAGGAAGACAAAATCCAGAGGGTGCAAAGGAATTGATCATGTGTCTGAACCAATCTGATTCCCCTGAGCATTAGTATTTTTTTAAGGAAAGTGTTGGAGTTTCCCACTCCCAACTGACAATGACATGGCAGCATGGTTCCACCAATTCTTCTAATTCAACTGACCTTGTTGTAGGCATGTTAGGAGAATACTAGTTCGAGCTACAGTCAGAAGAATTCTGCAACATCTCTGTTGTTAAGGGTGCAGAAAGAACTGGAAAGGTAACTGTGCCTCTGGATTATCAACTTCCTGTCTTCTACAGGTGATCATTGGGGGTGTTGTGGGGAGAATTCCTGTTCCAGTACTAGTCAGACTAGATTGCCATATCCCCTGCAGGAAGCTAACATTGTGGTGGTGATTAGGGTAATCAGTGGGGCAGGTTGGGGTGTGTGTGGAGGTGGGAGGTGGGTGGGGGACAGAGGACTCTCTCCCTCCTGGGGAAGCTAGAGTATGACCTAAATTGGGATGCAAAGAAGCAAGATCCGAATGTTAGGCCAGGTGGAGAACATGCCTTTCTCTGGAACTTCAAAATCTCAAGGGCGAAGATGAGTGGAAAGCCAGGAGTAGGAGTGGAAATCTGAGCTGGGGAGTCCACAAGGGATCAGAAATATCACAGAGATAATGCTTCTTCTGATCCAACCTGTATGCCCAAAGCTTTGGCTTTTCATGGGAGCTGCATGCTCTGATGCATTCCCTTTTTCAGAATGATCTTCCTTATGCACAAATATGATTGTCATACCTCTCTTTTCTCCAGATTCTTCCGTAGCTCCCTATTTCCTACCCCAAGTGAAGTTCAAATTCTTAGATTCCAGGCCTCTTGATTCCAGGACCTCATCTACAAGAAGGACCACTATCCTCAGCCCAATCTCCTGTCTTCCTTAGTACCTGAAAGAGAACAGATGCCATCTCCTGCCATTAACAGGATTGTTGAGAGTAGCAACCTGGTCCAAAGGCGTTCTCACCTCTTCTTCTTCTGATCCTAAGGATGCTGAAAACCATTCCCCTCCTCTGCCACCTTTCTTATCCATTTCAGTTTTATCCCTCCCAAGTCTCAAGTAAGCTCCTCTAGATCTTTCCATTGTGCCCTTTGGAACTCTGTTGTATGATTTCAGTATCTTTTGTGCTTCTTTTACCAAGCTATTAATTTTCTTTTCATAATTTTCTCACATGGCTCTCATTTCTTTCCCCATTTTCCCTCTACTTTTTATTTGACTTAATTTTTTTTTGCTCTTTTTTCATCTCTTTCTTTAGTTCTTTTAGCAATTCATTTGGGCTTTTATCCAATCTGCATTTTTCTTTGAGACTTTGCTTGCAGATGTTTTCAAGTCATTGTCTTCTTCTGAGTTTGTGCTTTGAGCTTCTCTGTCCCCATAGCAGAATTTTGTGATGAGGTTATTTTGTTTGCTAATTTTTCCAGTCTATTTCTTGACTTTGGATTTTACATTAGAATAGGGCTCTCATCCCTGGTAAGGGGCAGTGTCTGACTTGACCTTCTGACTTTTGTGCTTGCTGTTTACTTAGCTAGGTAGTTTTCAAGCCTTTTCATTTCTGTCCCCTCCCAATATCTTTCCCTTTTCTGCACTCATATCACTTCTAACCCAGACTATTGCTGTAGCCTCCTAAATCATCTCCCTGCCTTATGTCTCTCTCTTTTCTCTCCAAACCATCTTCCATCCAGATGCCAAAGTGACTTTTTGTTGGTTTTTCCCAGTTCAGAATTTGATTCAACATACTTTTAAAAGTTGTTCAGAGGGATGTGTTGGGAGATCTCAGAAAAAAATTTCACTTTACTCCATCTTGGCTCCACCCCCAACCCTATTCTATTATTAACAAATATTCCTTCATCTTCTACCTCTTTCCTTCTTTTAGCACTCACTGAAACCTGGCTCCCTCCGGAACAACTTGCTGCATCCCTGACCATCTTTTCCCATCCTTGTTGTACCTTCTTATATGCCCACTGGGCCAGGAGGAGGAGGCAGCATATTCCTTGCTTCTCGCTGTTACTTCCAGAACCTTCTCCTACTGTCATTGCTCAGCAACTTATTCTCCACTGAGAGTCACTCCATCTAGATCTCTCATTCTTTTTCCCCCCACTTAGTAGTATTTTATTTTTTTTCCAATTATATGTGAAGATAGTTTTCAACATTCATTTTTGTTAAATTTTGAATTCCAAATTTTTCTCCTTCCCTTCCTCCCCAAGATGACAAGCTACCTGATATAGGTCATACATGTACAATCATATTAAACATATTTCCACATTAGTCATGTTGTCAAAGAAGAATCAGAACAAAAAGGGAAAATCACAAGAAAGAAAAAAAGAGAAAACAGTCTGCTTTGCTCTGCATTTAGATTCCGTAGTGCTTTCTCTGTATGTGGATAGCATTGTCCATCATGAGAATTTTGGAATTGTTTTAGATCATGGCATTGCTGAGAAGAGCTAAGTTGATCAAAGTCAGTCATGGCACAATGTGGCTATTATTGTGCATAATGTTTTCCATAGCCTTCTCACTTCACTCAGCATCAGTTCATGTAAGTCCAGGTTTTTCTAAAGTCTACCTGCTCATCATTTCTTATAGCACAATAGCATTCCATTACATTCCTATACCAAGCTTGTTCAATCATTCCCCAATTGATGGGCATCCCCTCAATTTCCAATTCTTGGTCACCACAAAAAGAGCTGCTTGTAACGTTAATGGGATATAAGATCTTCCCCACCCATTTAATAGATCTCACGTGGAGCACTGGTGCAGCAGCAATAAGGCTCTAGGCCCCAGGGATTCCAATACCTTCCCAATTAAGTGTTGATTTCAAAGCCAATCAAGTGCTGAGTCTTTGATTGGAAACAGTATATATTGTATTACTTGGAGGGAAAGGTGTGGGCAGAGAGAGAAGCAGGCAGAGAGAGAAGCAGGCAGAGAGAGAAAGCTGAGAAGAGAAGAGAGAGGCTTCCAGAAGAATTTGCCTAGGGGGACTTACTCATGGGGAGGCTTGAAGGAGAGAAATGTGGCTGCTCCCTGGATTGGTGATGAGTAGCTTACTAAATCTTGCCTTCTGGTATCCTAATAGGGATGTTTCAGACAAATATTGATTTTGTATTAGAGGAGGAGAGTTTATTATATTTTGCAATATGCAATGTATTTTGAGATACGCATGTATATTCATATCTGCTGCTATATCATATCAGCTGCTATGGATATCACATTGGCATTACACTGCTATAAATATTTTTATCCATGTGGGTCCTTTTCCCTTTTTTATGATCTCTTTGGGATACAGTCCTAGAAGTGGTATTGCTGGATCAAAGGGTATGCACATTTTTATAGCCCTTTGGGCATGATTCCAAATCACTCTCCAGTATGGTTGGCAGATCTCTCATTCTGTCCAGTTCCTGGTGGCTATTATCTACTGGTCTCTGAGTCATTCTTCTTCCTTTCTTAAAGAATTCAATACTATGCCACAATCTTCTTTTCTAGTGTAACTGCCGCCCTTGCACTTGGGAGTATCATTATCAATGTTGATTTCCCTGAAAACATCCTGGCCTCCTACTTCCTCATCTTCCTTACCTCTCAAGACCTTCACCTTGATTCCACCTTGATGACCCAGTGATGGTCATACCTTTGATCTCAGCCTCATTCATAAATGTTCCACTTCCATCATTCAGAACTTGGAAATTCCTTTAGCCCACCATAATCTATCATTCCATCTCTCTCTATGCCTCAGTCCTCCTAAACCTCTTTTTCGTCCTCTCTATGACCCTCAGTGCTCTCTCCAGGATTTACTTTCCCTTCCTTCTCACCCTTGGCCTTATTAATCAGTGCAACTTTGTACTGTCTTGTATACCCTTGCCCCCTCACCTTACCACAGCTTTTTGTTTTGCCAAACTCCAAACCTAGATCGCCCCTACCACCTTCCTCCTCTGCTCCCATTCACTACTGCTGGATTTCCCTCCAACTTGATATAATCTGATCTCAACAGAGGCCTTATTACCTCCACGTAATGGCTCAATCCCTAACAGATTTCCTTTCCCCAAGACCTCATCTCAGATTGTTCCAAACATCTTCTTCTCAGCTTTCCTACACCTATCTTTTTCCCTCTCTCTCAGCAAAGGACCATATGACCCATAAGCATTTCAAATTCGATATGTTAACTCCCTTTCCACCTCCCCAGAAACCTACCTCTCTTACAATTTTCTCTAATTCTATCACGGACACCACTATCCTTACAGTCACCCAAGTTCTCAATCTCAGCATCACCCTTGACAAGCCTACACATCTCCATAGTTTTCAAGCCTTTCCATTTCTACCTCCTTCCAACATCTCTCCCATGGATCTCTTTTCTTTCCACTTATATTGCTTCTTACTACTATAACATCCTAAATCATCTCCTTGCCTCATGTCTCTCTTCTTGACAAACCATCTTCCACCCAGATGCTAAAGTGATATTCCTAAGAACACAGATCTGCTCATGGTATCTCCCTGCTCAAAAAGCTCTGGTGGTTTCCTATTTCCTCTATGACAAATGCAACATGATTCTGTTGTGCATGTAAAGCTCTTCATGATCTGGCTCCAGATCCACTTTTCTAGACCTATTACACATTCCTCCTATTTGCTTACTCGATGGTACAGTTGAAACTGCATTTCTTGAGGTGTTCCTCATGCACATTTAATTTCTAGTCTCCATGTCTTTGCACAGGCTGTGTCTCATGCCTAGAATGCACTCACTACCTCCTTGCTTCCATCTCTTAGAATTCCTAGCTTCCTTAAAACTCAAGTGCAAGGGTCTCCACCTTCAAATCAGCTTGTATAGATTTTAGCTTTTCTTTTTTTTTTTAGGTATGCATGTTGTTTTCCCAATGAATGCAACCTTCTCCAAGGTATGGACTCTCTCATTTTTGTCCCACCACCTAGCACAAAGCCTGGCACAATTGGAAAGGACCTCAGAAGTTCAACTAGTCCAACTGCTTCATTTTACATATGAGGAAACTGAGGGCCATGGACATTAAACAAATTTGAACCCAAGTCCTCTAACTCCAAGGTCAATACTACTTCCACTACATCTCTCTAAGTCAAAGTTACCAAAGGATCCATGTTCAAATTCCAGCTCTTCTCCTTACTGTGTGCCTTGGGTAAATTTCTCTCTCTCTCTGGATTTCCTCGCTATTTTGCTCTCTAAAAAGTGAGGAAGTTGGAGTAGTGAGATATTCTTAACCTCGGATCTGAGAACTCTGTTCTATTAGAAGAGTCTGGTAATTACATTTAGATATAATCGGTTTCCTTTGTAATACTGTGTCCTTTCCTGCTCTAGAGCTGTGACATTAAATGACAAAGAATATAAAGTTGACAATGACTCACTTCAGAGGAGGGTGTGGAGGAGGACATGGGACCAGGCTGTGTTCTCAAGCTATCACTCAATAAGAAGGGCTCCCTTTAAATCTTTAGACATTAATCCCATGTTGTTCAGTCATGTTCGACTCTTTATGACCCCATTTGAGGTTTTCTTGGCAAAGACACTGGAGTGGTTTGCCAAGCTTCTCCAGCTCATTTGACAGGAGGAAACTGAGGCAAACAGGTGAAATGACTTGCCTAGTGACTAGTAAATGTCTGTGGCTGGATTTGAACTTCCAGGCCTGGCACTCTATCCACTGCAGTGCCACCTAGCTACTCAATAATCCCTTACCTTTATGTAATACTTTACAGTTGCAAAGTATTTTCATATTCTCTCGCTCCAACTTCACAATCACTCATCAATCAATTAACAATTATTAAAAATCTACTATATGTAAAGTAGAAGCAGCCTTATGCTGTGGGTAGAAAGCTGATCTTGGAGTTAACGAGATTTGAATTCAAATCATGCCTCGGAAACCTCCTGGCTATGTGACCCCAGACAAGTCATTCAATTTCCCAAACAGTTTTTTTAAAAAAAAGATTAATTAATTATTTTTTAGCTTTTAACATTCACTTTTATAAGATTTTGAATTCTAAATTTTTCCCCCTCCCTTTCCTCCTCCCTCCCCAAGATGGCATGCAATC
>CM053775.1:43136914-43153286 GCA_028658325.1 Potorous gilbertii
AAGGTACATGATAATCGGCACTGGCAGAGGGTCCTTCTGTTCCAGGAGCCCCTTATACCAACTACATGATAGGTATCGGACAGGGGGGGCAGGCGGAAATGTCACATAATTAGGTCACAAAGACAAAAATGAAAAGGCCCCTATCCTTAAGAAGTTTCCATCCTATGGTAGAGATATCGTGTACCCATGTACATTTATACAAGGGCATGGAGGGATGGGGTGTGGGTAGGCACCAGCGACTGAGGGGATTAAGAATGTGCTCAAACTTGAGCTGAACTTTGAAGAAAGCAAGGGTTTCTGAAGGTGAGGAAGGACTGTGCTCCAGGCACTGGTGATAGTCATGCTATCCTGATGAGAAATGGAATGTTATGGGCAAGGAACAGTAAATTGGCACTATTGACTATGTCATACTGTGGGTGAAGGGAAGGAATATGTCATATTCCTAGAAAGGTTGGTTTGGGCAGGCCTGTGAAGGGCTTTAAATAACGTAATGAAGGTGTCCCCCTCCATATAGCACGCTGTGTAATTGGGAGGTAGAATCGACATCTCTAGTCTCTTCTCCTCCTTCTCTTCTCCAAGGTAGATTCTCATTTCTGCCCAGAGGGGAAGCAGAAGGTTGGGGCCAGAAGTGTGGAAATTCCACTCTCCTCAGAGAGAGGGAGTACCAAGTTAGGATTATATCTATCTGCTTCCTTAAATATTATTAGTCTAAACTCCTCCCAATGAGAAAAAGAGGACCCAACTTTTATACTCAAGACCTGGGTCCTTACCATCAAATATCAGTTTCTCAATGAACACACAAAGCAATTAGCAAAGAAACCCATTTATCCAAATCGATAGCGAAACAGAAATCAGAGAAAGTATACATAGGAGAATACATACCAGATAATATGGAGTGAAAGAGCCTTCCCATTGGGAGCGAGATAACTCAGCTCGACCAGAAGAGAGGACTAGATCTCACTCAAGGGGAAGTTCCCCAAAATCTCTATTGGAGCAATCTGTGGACAGGAATGTGATGGGGAACGCCAACTCTTCTCACGTTGGTTTCTTTCCAGAGTCTTATTCTCCCTTCAGCAACGTGAAATGGGGTTTGGCAGCATCCACCTTCTCTCTCAAAACTGGAAGCCAGAAGTGTCTGAATGCAGCCCGAACAGACTCTGGAGACTCCAAGAGCCTGGCGCTCTCCTCTCTTATTCTCAACTACTCTGACCCACCCCTCTTGTAGGCGTATTGCTTTCCACCAATGAGGAGAAAATCCTGTACTAATGGGCCTTGGGACTTGGGTTACAATGACATTAACGATATGAATCAATATTGATAATAACAATAATATTAATATGACACTTTAAGCATTTGTATTTGATCCTGAAAGCAGTAGGGAGTCACTGGAGTTTATTAAACCAGGAAGCAACATAGTCAAGACCTATCCTATTAGGAGAATCACTGCCAGCTGTGTGGACAATGCATCAGAAAGAGGAGAAATTAGAGGCAGTGAAACCGAGTAGGAGGCTACTACAAAAGTCCAAGTGATACAGGTGATGAGGTTCCAAAACTAAGGTGGTTGTGCGAGTAGAGAGAAGGAGTTGAAAGTCAACAGGAAAGATATTGTGGAGGTAGAAATGGAAGACTTGGCGACAGAGTGGACTTTGGGGTAGGAATATAAAAGTAAGGTGCTGACAATGACATTGAGGTTGGTAGCCTGGGTGACTGGGAAAAAGATGGTGCCCCTGAGAATAAAAGAGGTTGGAATGAGAGATAGAACTTGCACAGAGTCTCCTAGATGTGGGACCTGAGGATTCACTCTTTCCCTGTTCCAGATTTTCACCCTTCTACATTTTATTATCTCTCGGAATCCAAGTCTTCTGGGGTGGAGCCATCCCCTCTCTAGGGATGTTCCTCAGATTCCTTTAACAGTCTCTGGATCCCACAATGCCTTTGGATCACTTCAAATGGCCATTCTTCATAGCCCAGAGCACCCTAATCTTGCAACCACACAGCATCACCAGGAGAAGCAAGAGCTTTTGACCATACCCAAGAGACTGCACAGTTCCTCCAGTGAAACTCAGATATCTTTTCCTCCTGAGGCTCAGAAAAGGGGAAGGAACTTGCCCAATTCAATTTAATTAAATTCCACAACCATTTATTAAATACCACTAAATGTAAGGCTTTGTTCTAGATACTCATGTCTGGTATACTAGATACAATGATAGGAAAAAAAAGTAAATAATCCCTTTCCGCAAGGGACTTACATTCTCCTAGGAGGCAACCAAGGTCCCATAGTTAGTAAATAAGGGACAAACTTCAATGAAGATCCCCCAGATTCCATTCCATGCTAAGCACAGAACATTTAGAGTTAAAAGGACCTTGAACAGCCTCTAATCCAGTCTTGTCATTTTACAAATGGGAAAACTGAGACCTAGGGAGGACACCACTCTTGGATGATGGCAGCAGAAGAAAATAGTGAGAAATGTGATGAGTCTTTTGTTTGGGAGTGCCCTAAGTGTTGTGTTAACAGTCACCCAGTTCCAGACAGGCCACTAGTATATCCCAGACATACCCCCCACCAAGGTCTCGAAGGCAGCAGCAGTTTGGTATCCTCACAATGAAACTTCAGAACTGGAAAAGAACTCAGGAGTTAGATCCCTGTGTGATTGGAGCACACCGCTTCAGCCTCATTTGTGACCGTTTCAGACCACCAAGCAAGCTGCCTGGATTTCTTCTTGGTTTCTTAGAAACCAAAGATCATTGGAACAAGAAGGGACCTGTGAGAACACAGAACACCAGAATGGTAAGGGACTTTAGAGATAATCTAGTCCAACAATTGCATTTTACAGAAGAGGAAAGAGAGACCCAGAGAAAATAAATGAATTATCCAAGGTCACACAACTAGGGAAAGGAGAGCTGAGATTTGAAAGCCAAGAAACATTATGCAGTACCTATTGTGTGCCAGGGGATGGGAAGTTCAGGGCTTGTCTTCTATTCCACATTTGCCAAAACTCTCTGTAGTTTCACTTCTCTCTCAACCAGCCCTCCATACCTACACCTGACTCTCCTTGATTTTAGGGCATTGCTCTACTTTCCCTCCAAGGAAAACAACAAGAAATTGATTCCTGCTCTGGGGGCTTGAATTCTATTTGTTTTTCCCAGAGTGGTCTTGATCTAGACTTGGAGACCTTTCTCACACATAGAACCACAGAATCACACAACTGGAAAGGGCATCAGTGGCATTCCAGTTCAACTGATTCCCCCAAAAGAATTCCCTCTACTGAATCCCCGTGCTTGAAGACATGCAACGAGGGGGAAATCATATCTCAAGGCATCCAATTAGACTTTTGGATAACTGATCGGCTTTCCTTATCACAAACCTAAATTTGTCTCTGTTGGCACAGTGTTTAGAACACCAAGTCTGAAGTCAGGAAGCTCTTCGTGAGTTCAAATTTGACCTCAGATACTTACAAGTTGTGTGGGCAAGTCACTCTATTTTGCCTCACTTTCCTCATCTGTAAAATGAGCCGAAGAAGGAAATAGCAAATCACTCCAGTACTTTGCCGAAAAAACCCAAAATAGGGTCATGAAGTCAGCCAGACTGAAGAAGAAAAGGTATATACCTTCTGTCCTTGTTCAGTTCTTAAATCTCAACACTCTTCTACATATAATCCTTCAGATACTATAAGATGATCAAGTCAACAAGCATTTAAGTGTATTCTATATGCCAGGCACTGTGCTAAATGTCAAGAATTAAAAGAAAGGAAAACCAAAACCCATCCCTGTCCTCAAAGCACTCACATTATAGATGATGAGGGAGACAGTCTGCAAACAACTATGGTATTTTTCAAAAGTTGAAACTCATCCTTATTTTATTTCCAGAATTTTATTTTATTTTTATATTATTCATTTTATTTATATTTTTCATTTTTATTTTACTTTCACATGAAGATCAGCTTTCTTTCCCTCTCACCTCCTCCTCTTCCCCCACCCCTTCCCCCAGAATTGAGAAAGCAAGACAATACTAAGAAAACAGAAAGAAAAAGCCTCCTGTTGTAAACACATAGAGTCAAGCCAAATACATTCCTGAATTGACTAGATAAAAATAAAATCTTGATCTGCACTTGGAGTCCATCCCCTCTCTGTCAGGAGGTGGGAGACATTTTTCATCATGAGTCATCTGGAATTGTGCTTGGTCATTGAATCAGAATTTCTAGGTGTTTAAAAGTTGCTTATCTTTACAATATATTTATTGTATAAATATTTGTTGTCCTGATTCTGTTCATTTAATTGTGCATCAGTTCATACAAGTCTTCCCAGATTTCTCTGAAACCACCTCCTTCATGATTTGTCATAGCAACAATAGTATTCAGCATAGTCATATACTGTCACTTGTTTAACAATTCCCCAATTGGTTGACCCTTTTGTGCAAACAGCCATGTACAAACAGGATTATAACCATGATACATAGGAGATAATTTCAGAGGGAAGGCATTAGCACTGGGGGATCAGAAAAGACTTCCTGTAGAAGGTGGAATTTTTGCTGGGATTTGAAGGAGGCCAGGGATGTCAGGGGCAGAGATGAGGGGGGAAGAGTGAGGTGCGAAGGATAGCCAGAGAAAATTTCTGGAGTTAGAAGATGGAGAAAGAAATGGCAAAATTCCAATTATCTCCCCCAAGCAAACCCCAAATGGGGTTACAAAGAGTCAGAGCCAACTGAAATGACTCAGTAATAACCAAATCTCAGTTCTAAAACAGATGAGCTTTTAAAATGCTCACTAGATTGAGTGTTTGAGGAAAAGCAAGGAGGCCAAAGAAGTTGGTATTACTGGAGTGGAGTACCTGGGGGAGAGTAAGGTATAAGAATCCTGGAGAGGTTGGAAGGAGCCATATTTTGAAGGGCATAGCAGAAAGAGCAAGGGTCCTGAAGTCAGGAGGACCTGAGTTCCAGTCCAGCCTCAGACATGTATTAGCTGTGTGACCCTGATTAAGTCACTTTAACCCTATGTACCTCCGTTTCCTCATCTGTAAAATGAACTGGAGAAGCAAATGGCAAAATTCCAATATCTTCCCCAAGAAAACCCCAAATGGGGTCACAAAGAGTCAGACTCGACTGAAATGACTCAATAACAAACAACTCTCAGTCCTAAAACAGATGAGCTTTTTAAATGCTCACAAGATTGAAATGTCAGGGATCAGATACCAGTTGCTGGGAGCTTTCAGGGAACCAGAACTGGGCATTGTCATCTAGCAGAAAGTGATCTCCTGTCTCCCAGCAGGCAACATCCAGTCCTGGAGAAGGCCCCAAGGAAGTAGGCAACATAGCAGTCTCTACAATAAAGTAGCCTGGCTAGAGGCCAAATGAGTATTGACCATCTACTGCAGGGGTTCTTATCCCTGGAAGTGCATGTCATAGGCCCCTTGAGCCAACCATTTGATGAAGCCTTCAGGCCCCTTCTCAGAAGCCTGTTTTTGGATGCATAAAATAAAAACAATATATACATTTAAGTTTATTTTTTAAATTTATTTTTAATTTTCAACATTCACTTTTATGAGATTTTGAATTCCAAACTTTCCCCCCTCCCTCCCCTCTGCCCTTCCCCTTCCTCTCCCTAAGAAGGCAAGTAATCTAACATAGGTTTTAAATATATGATCATATTAAACACATTTCCACATTAGTCACGTTGTGAAAGAAGAATCAGAACAAAAGGGAAAAAACACAAGAAAGAGAAAGCAAATGAACAGAAAAAGAAAATAGTATGTTTCAAAATGCATTCAGATTCCATAGTTCTTCTTCTGGATGTGGATGGCATTTTCCGTCATGAGCGTTTTGGAATGGTCTTAGATCTTTGCATTGCTGAGAAGCACTAAGTCTATCAAAGTCAATCATTGTACACTGTGGCTCTTAGTGTGTACAATGTCCTCTTGGTTCTGTTCATTTCATTCAGTATCAATTTGTGTAAGTCTTTCCAGGTTTTTCTGAAATTCTCCTGCTCACCATTTTTTCATGGAACAATAGTATTCCATTCCATTCATATATCACAACTTGTTCAGGCATTCCCCAATGAGGCATCCCCTCAATTTCCAGTTCTTGGCCACCACTAAAAGAGCTGCTATAAATATATTTGTACACGTGGATGAAAATAAAGTATATTTAGGATTATATGGGAAATGTATTCTATTGAAATATGATTATCAAACTATTATTCAAAAAACAAGGTTAAACAGTCCTAAACTAAGTCAACCAAGGTGCCTTGGAAGACCTCGTGTTTTCATCTTTCTCCATCTCATCAGCTGAGTAAAGAGTCTGGTTCCTTTGTTTTTAGCAAAAGTATTATGATCCTCTAACTCACATGTCCATTGGGTTTTATGGTTTAATAAGAGGTCATCAGGATGGCAGATGTCCTGCCTCTGACACTGAGTGACCTTGGACAAGTCCCTTCCCCTGCTGGACCTCAGTATCCCCCTCTGTAAAATGAGTAGGGGTCAACTCAATAGCCTCTGAGAGTCCTTCCTGGTCTAGGCCTCCATAATCTCTTATTATGAGCATTATGGTAGCTCAATCACTTCAGGCAAAAAATGGATGCATTTTGAATGGGACAACTAGGCAAGGCCCCTTTGGTCCTAGAGAAGAACCCAATCAGTTGCCTCTTACTCCATCCTACTTTGTTTTTTACAGGACCTTAAACCTGGGGGACAAGAGCTCAAGGCGTGTTCCTACCTCCACCCTTACCCCTCAACAACTGAATACAAACAGAAAAAACTCAGCCTAAAACCTAGATGATTTGGCAACATGATGCCTGTTTCTGATATGTCTCCTGTGGCCCCTCATCCAGGGCTCTGTGCAGTGTTAACTGCCTGAATGCCCTCCTGCCTTCTGGATTGTCTCCTATTTGTATAACAGGGCCCTTTTTCTGTAGTCTTTTCCATTGACAAAGCACTCTCAACCCTGGAAGGAAGCAGGTCCCCTTCCTAAGCTCAGTCTGTACTGGGTGAGGGAGCTCCCCTAGGATTCTGACCTTGAAAATGATGTGTAATTGTTAACTTGTATTTTTATATCCCCTTCGTAGATGAATCAATCCTTTCAGTCCTTCCTTGGAATAAAGAATAAAAAGAGGGAAACAGAAGTTGATTGGTAAAGATAACAAGCACATCCATTTTGTCTGGCAGGAACTATATGCCCCCGTTTGGCACACCCATAGTCCCTCACCTCTGCAAAGAGGGGAAGGAGGTGCATTTTTCACCTCTTTTTCCTGGGCCCATTGTGATGGGAAAACTAATTAGAGTGATTCACTGTTGAAGAATTTCACAATTCCTTTCCTGAGGTAGATCAGATCACTCAAAAGGCAGAAAATAAAGTTTTAGAAATTTTATTTAATACTTATCTCCATTTCCAGGTAGACTGATCCTTGTAGTAATCAGGCCCATTTTACAGAAAAGAAAATCTGAGACTCAGAGATAGTTGTAAAATGACACATGGTTAGTTAAGGAGCAGCTAAGTGGCACTGCAGTAGATAGAGTGTGGGGCCTTGGAGTCAGAAAGACAATACAAATCTGGTCTCAGACTTGTACTAGCTGTGTGACTCTAGGCAAGTCATTTCACCCTGTTTGCCTCAGTTTCTTCATCTGTAAAATGAGCTGGAAAAGGAAATGGTGAACCATTCCAATATCTCTGCCAAGAAAATTCCCAGTGGGGTCTAAAGAGTCAGACACAACTGAACAGCAAAGTATGGTGCAGGACCAGGACTCATGCCTGCCCACTCTCTCTTCTGGCTTCTTTGCAAGTCCCTGGAAGAGGACAAATAGAAGCAGAGTAAGTCAGGGTAGACGTAATGGAATGGCTTCCTAGGATAAGGCCCCCTGCACTCATTGTGGGAGGGTTACTCTTTGTTGTACAAGCCTGCTGTGAACTGGATATGAATGAGAAGGGATCATGGAACCTAGGCTTTTTAACTTGGAACACAGGGATTTGGCATGGACCTTAGAATTCAACTAGACTAAACCCCCTAGGAGGCCGCTAGGTGGCTCAGTGGATAGAGCACTGGGCCTGGAGTTAAGAAGATCAGAGTTCAAAACGGCCTCATTTACTTACTGGAGCAGGAAATGGCAAAGCCCTCCAGTATCTTTGCCAAGAAAACCCCTCAACAGCACTGATGTGCTATGATCTGTAGGGTCACAAAGAGTTGGACATGACAACGTTAATAACCTCCTTATATCATAGGAGAAGAAACTGGTCCAAAGACTGAGATACTGAGGAGCAGACTGCAGCTTGGGTCTTCTTGCTCCAAATCCAGTGCCCTTGAATGTCAGAGCTGGAAAAGGGCCTTAGAACATGGGATATCAGAAATAGAGCCCTTAGAATATGACATGTCAGGACTGGGAGAAGGGGAGCTGGGAGGAGCCTTAGAACAGGGAATGGCAGAACTGAACTGACCCTTAAGTCAGTCAAAGCTGCAAGGGAAGTTAGAAGAGAGAGTGCCAGAGCTGGAGGAAACTTTGGAACAGAGAATTTCCCAGCTTGAAGAAACCGCAGAGTCCATCAAATTTACCCTCCTCATTTTACAGAAGGGGAAACTGAGGCCCAGGGAGAGAGAGGGATTTGCTCAGCCCCCTCCCTGCCTTCCACCACTACTGGACTATCAAGCCAGGGCTGAGCCACTGAGCCCCCTCCAAGTTCCTGACACTAACTGTGCAGTTCCCTTTCTGTCGAATTTCTCACTTTGTTGGGTTTGAGTTTTTGCCTTGTTTTTAAAAAACCCTACCAGGTGCAGAGAGCCTCGATCATCGGGCCTTGGACAGCCAGCCTACCTTTCATCCTTTTCATTTTGGCTCCTGCTCTCTGTCTTGCTCCGACGGGGCCCCTCTCTCACCATTGGCTCCTGATTTCTGGCCTGGATCCTTAGTACAAGAGTGGTTGAGGCAGCCAGCTCTGGGATCTCTGAGCCTATGACCCAGGACAGCTAAGGGATCTGCCAAGTCTGAGAGGAAAGACTTGGCTGTTTAGGAGCACTAGCCAGCCGGGGAATGGGAGGCCTGGGCCAGGCAAGGACCAGGACAAGATGGGGCAGTAGGGGCGGCATGGTTTTGCTGTCCCCCCTTCTGAGGAGGAGCCCTCTCCTTTGCACCCATGGGAGGGATGAGATAAGCCAGTGTACTTTACTAGGGCCCCTAGCTGCCCCAGGCTGGAGGAGGGAAGTGTAGGGAGCAGAAAGCATAGCTGGATTTAGAGTCAGAGGTCCTAGGTTCAAATTCTGATTCTGCCATTTACTGCCCTTGTGACCTGGGGCACTTTACTGGGTCTCAGTCTCTGTAAAATGAGCCAGTAGGTCTAGATAGTCCTCTTCTAAGGGCCTTTCCAGCTTTGATACTCTGATTCCAAAGACACTCAAACAGGGGAGTAGCGGTCCTGGTGTAGTAGAGAACTCTGAATTACCAGGGGGCTTACTTTGGATTTGAACATCACACCATTATGCCACTTACTTACTAGCTGTGAGACCTTGGGCAAGTCATTCCATTCCTCTGAATCTGAAATTTATTTTTCTAAAATATATCGAAAGTAAAGGGATGAAAAAGGCCCTAATGTTAGCAAAGATGGAAAGGAAAAGGAAAAGGTGACAATAGATGAGATGGATAGAGTATTATGGAAACAGTGAACATGAACTTGGACAGAATTCTAGGGATAATAGAAGATGGAAGGGGCTGGTGAGCTGTGGTCGATGGGGTCAAAAAGAGTAGGACGTGACAATAACACAGGGCTGGAATTGATGATCCTCAAGTGGGAGTCAGTGACTGGAAGGCTTTCACTTGCTGTGTGACCTTGGCAAGTTACTTCTCCCCTCTGGGTCTCAGTTTCGGGGAAGACTTGATCTCTCTACATTGCCTCTTTCCAAACGAAAGACCCTGTGATCTCAAAGTAGAGGTTGGATTTATTATGTCTTCTCTTTCCGCAAGATCTCCTTGCAACACACACACACACACACACACACACACGCGCACACACACACACACACACACACACACACACACACACACACACAGACTTTCTCTTGTGTCTCTGACTCTGCGGTCCCTTTTGGGGTTCTTAGGGGCTGAACACAAGTCTGGCTGGGGATCCCTTTGTGGGACAAAATCGGGACTAGCAGTGTCTTAAAATCCCGAAGGCTTTCCCCGCACGCTCCATCGGGGCTATCGAGGGCTCGCCCGGGTTGGAGCAGTGTTTTCCGCAGATCGCCCGGCTGCCGCTGACGTCTGCGCTTCCTCTGATTCTCCAAAGGACACCCCCCCCTTCCATCCCCGCCCCTTATAGCCCCGCAGCCCCGCTGGAGTGTGTGGGGGGGTGAATTCTGCTCTGGAGTCCAGCGGAGGGGAAATCAGCATACGAGGAGGGAAGGAGGAGGGACAGGGAGGGGAGGAGAGGGGAGGGAAGGGGGCAGGAAAGGGAAGTGCCAGAGCCACCCCCACCCGGCCCTCTCAGTCTCGCACCCCCCCACACCCCCCCCCCCCGCACCCGCCGCCGCCACTCTGCTCGGAGCAGCCTCCAGACCGGTCGCGTTTCGGACCGTCTCGCCGCTGCCTCCCTGCCTCCCTGGCCGCCTCTGGTCAGCCCTCTCTGTCCCTGTCTCCGCTGACCGCCCGCTCTCGGACTATTCAGCAGTCCCAGCGCCCGGCAGCCCCAGCACCTGCGCCCGGGGTCCCGCGCCCCGAGCCCCGCGCCCCGCACCCACCGGCGAGGGGGCACGGACTCCCCTCGCCTCTTGGGGCTCTGCTCAGTCCGAAGCCTAGCGTAAGCTCAGCCGGCGCCGGGAGCCTGCGGTACGCTCGTTGCCGCCGCGGCCAATTGGAGAGCCCGCCGGCGGGGAAGGACGGCCAAGACGACTCAGGGAGGAGGGTCCCTGCGAGGCGCCAGTGACCTCTGGAACTAGGGGGTTCCCCGACTCGTGGCCGCAGCTGGTCCAGGGACACGCCTGGCCGCTGCCAGTGTAGCCGCGGACCCCAGAGGCGCAGGCCACTGTAGCCCAGCCCACTGCCCGCCGGGCCGGCCCCTGGCCCTCCCCGCCCCTCCTCCCCTGCCGTCTATCCCCTCCCCTCCCCTCCCTCCAGCCTAGTCCACCACAAGTCGCCCAGCGGGCAGACTGAGCGAGTGAAACTTGCGCGTTCCGCCCGAAGATGCTGCGGTGGCTGTGTTGCGGGGCGGTCCCGGCCGCGCTGCTCCTGCTCGCCTGGTTCTGCGTTCCAGGTAAGATGAGCGCCGGCACCTGTCCTCCTGGCCGGCCCAGCCTGGCCCCGCCGGCCCCTTCGAGCTTCTCTCCTTCGGGGCCCCGGCGTGGGCGGGCGCCAATGCTTCCGACAACTGGAGCAACTGGGGCTGGGGGCGGGGGTGTGTCGGCAGGCACGGTTTGGGGCTCCCGCTTGGCCAGCTGCCAGCCACGTGAATCTAGTGGCGAGGCGCCGAAGCCAACTAGGGGAGAAGCCGTCGAGGCAGGAGATTCCCAGGAATTGGGAATTAATGCTTGTTTCGTGGCAGTGGTCACTTTTTTTTTTGGCTGGGGAGGGTGTGGAGGATCCCTAGCACCGTTCTCTCAGTTGCTTTACAATCCTCCTACCCCTGCTGTGCAAATCACCCCCCCCCACACCCCCCCGCTCCATTCAGTACAAACCGTCCAATCCCACCTACATTTCTGATGAAACTCTCCTTTCAGTCCTAACCAGATACGTTAGTTTGCATTGAGACGAAGAAGTTGGGATTTATCCTACTCACTAAAACCATGTGATTTAACCACCGAACCTCAGTTGCAATCAGTGGTTCACAAGGTCCGTTCTAGATCTGATACTTAGTTTTCATCTGTGGTTCACGTCTTTTCGTGTTCTAAGGTTCCTTCCAGGATTGATATTCCTTCTGTTCAGGGTTCTAGACAATCTCGGGCCCCTTCTCACTTATCTACCCTTAATCTTTGCTCCGACCTTGGCACAATGAGGTGGTTTTTGTTCCTGGGCCCTCCGACTGGGTCATCAGTGAACTAGGAAAGACCCGACATGAAACTGTTTCTTTTGAGGATCTGATTGGGGCGGAGGCGACGCCCAGGGCTCCTCGAAGGCTAGCCCTCGAGGAGCATGGAGGCAAGGGGCTGAAAGGGCAGGCAGGGAGTGTCGGAGTTAAATATGGCGCCTTTATGGAGGTAACTATTTTAAATATTTTGCCGTTTTAATTGTTGGGTATTTTCAGCCCTAATATGTTTTCAATTAAACTTAACAACAGCAACAAAAAAAATCCCCGCCACCTCTCAGCCAGTTGAACTTGCTCCCAGAGCGAAGGCAGGTGCAGGCGAAGCATCGGGCCGCTAGGTAGCGCCAGCTGCCGCTAACGGCCCAGAGCAGCTGCTGGATGGACGGCTCCGCAGGGGGTACACCAGCACCTGAGGACCCCCCCCCCCGACCTGCTGCTTCTTTTGCTAGCTCTGCAGCTCCCACCCCGACCTGGGTTTGGAGACCGCAGATATCAATCGAGGGTGAACCGAATAAGGTTCCAATTCTCAAGTACGCCCCTCTATGCTCCCCCCAGCCATCTTGATTCTATGAAATCCTTCCCTATCCCGGGTAAGGCTCCTGGGTTTGACCCCTTCCTCACCTCTCTTTGATCTCTAAAATCTGGTATATAAGCTTACTGCCTGAGGGCACAGGGACCTTAGAACATGGAACTCAGTGGGAGAGACCCAAAAACCCAGAATTTCAGAGACAGAGGACATGAAATATTAGCTGAAATAAGCTTTAGATCATTGCCTCATTTTACAGATGAAGAAACTGAGGCTCAGAGAGAGGAAAGGGACTTGCCCAAAGTCACATAACTAGCTCTGCTAGTCCAAAGGTGTCTAACAAACATTTATTAAATATTGACTATGGGGCTAGGTACTGTGATACCTGCTGTGGATACAAAGGCAAGAACAAGGGTTCTTGCCCTCAAGAAGCTCACAGGCCAGTGGGGAACAGGGCCAGGACCAGACCCTAGGCTTTCTGCCCTTCAGTCTAGGGCTCTTTCATAACATCAGGGTGTAGAGACCTCTGCCCTTTTGTAGGGCTAAAGCTAAAGCAGACTTAATCTAGTTCCTTCAAGAAGCTTAGAGTGACATCCTAAAGCTGATTATTGGAGGAACAGATAGCTACTGATCTTCCATTTCCTTCTTTCCTCTTTCCCGTCCCTTCCCTTTCCTTTTTTTTAAATTTTTATTTTATTTATTTATAAATGTTCTACAATCACTTCCTTAAAATTAAGATTTTATCCTCCCACACCTTTCCCCCCTACCCCCCTCCCTCCCCATGACAGCATACAATTCTGTATAGGTTCGACATATACTTTCCTATTGAGCATATTCCTTCCCTTTCCTTCTTCCCTCCAAGCCTGGTCCCTGGTTTCTCTCCTCCCCTCTCCTCCCCTCCCTTTCTCTCTCCTCTCCTGTATTCTCCTCCCCCTTTCTCTCTTCTCTCTCCTCTTCTCCTTTCCCTTCTGCTCTCCCTCTTCCTGATTTCTCCTCTCTTCTCTTTTCTCTCCTTCCACCTCTCCTCTCTGGTCCCTGGTTTCTCCCTCCCTCTTAGTCCCTGGTTTCTCCTATCTCCTGTCTTCTCTGCTCCCCTCTCCCCTCCTCCCTGGTCCATGATTTCTCCTTTTTCCTCCTCTCTCTTCCTCTCTTCTCCTCTCCCCTCCCTGATTTCTCCTCTCTCCTCCTCTCCCTTCCTTTTCTCTTCCCCTCCCCTCTCCTTCTTTCCCCCTCCTCCCTGGTTCCTTCTCTCCTCTGCCCTCTCCTGAGTTCTGGTTTCTCTTCTCCAGACTGTCCCTTTATGGTTTGATCTGGGTATTTCATAGAATCAGAGTTCCCTGCACCCCAGCTTATGCCTTTGTCTGGATTGTAAGGGCAGCGCCAACATAGGGAGCCAACTGAAGATCTCCGTGGGTTATGCTCAGAGGCCCTAAGATCCTACATCTGGAGCTGGAAGGGGACTGGAAGGCCAACCATCCTGACCCCCTCGTTTTCCAGAGGAAGAGAGGAAACAAGCATATATATATCACCCACAATATGCCAAGGGAGGAAGAAAGGGAAATAGTTATGTTCCATTATGTGTTAGCTACTAAACACTAATAAGTGCTATCTTATTCAGTCCTCACAACAAGCCTTTGAAGTAGGTGCCATTAGGACTCCCATAAACTGAGGCCAACAGAAGTGAAATGACTTGCCCAGGGTCTCACAGCTAGTAAGTGTCTGTGTCTGGATTTCATCTCAGGTCTTTCTGACTAGGCCCAGCCACCTAGCTAAAAGGGAACCAAGGCTTACGCAGCTGATTTCCAGTCCCTGGCTCTATCACTTATTAGCTGTGTGACCCTTTACTCAGATGATCTCTGAGGTCTTAAACATTCTATGAGCCTTCCTTTGCCAGTAACCGATCTCATTCGATTCAGAGAGTGTTAGGGCTGGAAGGGACTTTGGAAATCATCTAGGCTAATCCCTTCATTTTGCAGGTCAGGAAACTGAGGCCTAGAATGTTAGAATTGGAAGGAACCTTAAAGCTCTTCATGTTCAGCCGGCAGACCTGGCATGGCTAAACCCAGCTTTCTCCTTTTCATGGCCTGGGGTTGGTGAGGGGGGGCTGGGAGTAGGAGTCCCTGTTCTCTCTTGGGAAGGCTGCCAATTAGGAGGGATCGTAGAGGAGATTAGAAGATGGTCAAGCCCTAGGGAGATGCGGGAATGGCAGATCAGAATTCCCGGGTCCTACCCACGACTCACTGCCCTTCCTCTGATGAGAGATGGGGTGGTGGTGATTTAATAGGTCTTGAAGTTTAGGATAGCCCTTTCACTTCTTCAATCCAGGCTGCTGATTTTACCAACAGCTTGAACTGATTTATCCAGGGCCACCCAGGTACTAAGTAGCCAAGACAAAAAACTTTCTGTCCCCTCACTCTCAGTTTTGAGATGTTCTTGAGATACCTGGTGATGGACTGAAGTAGATGATTTTGCCAAGTGCATTTAGTATTGAAAGACCAAATCAAGCCTGCAGTTTTCTTTCCCCAACAGCAGTTCAGCCATTCCAGGAACTTGCTTGCCAAGCTTCTTGTGCTTGGGGGTGGTTTGGCAGAGCTGGGTCTTGAACCCAGATCCTCTGACTCCATTGTTCTTTCCTCTGTCCTCCAGCTACCTCCACAGAGAAGGGATTCAAGTGTATCCTTTGGGGATGCACAGGGATATTGTAGTTGCAGGATCCAGGAAGACCTGAGTTCAAATCCACCTTCAGGCATTTATTAGCTATGTGACTTTGGGCAAATCACTCACCCACTCTGATCCTGAAATGGGGATAATAAATTCTTGTATTACCTGCTTCACAGATTTATTCTAAGGTTCAAATTAAATACTGGATGTGGGGGCTGATATTATTCTCTGGACTTAGAATTCTTGATTTTATCTTTCTTTCTCAGAGCCCTGTCAAAGTTTGGGGATCCAGATTCCTATGTGGGAAACCACTAGCTAGACCTACATGGGGTCAGAGTTTGAGGGTCTGCTAGTCCTAGGTGCAATAGAGTAGGGACAGGTTGAGTTAGACAAGGCCTGAGAGCTTGGGACAGTGGAAAACTTTCAGCACCAGACATTTCCTCTTTAATGAGATCATCAGTAGGTCTTTCATCTCTTTTTCTTTTCTCTTGCTGCATGTCTGACTCTCCTTTTTGCAATCCCTGCCATCTCCACACTCTCAATTCAGAGCCCAGTTCAGAGGTAGCTAGGTGGCCCATTGGACGGAGCACTGGGCCTGGAATCAAGAAGACCTCAGTTCAGATCCAGCCTCAGCTGTGTGACCCTGGGCAAGTCACTTCATTTCTGTCTGCCTCAATTGTCTCAACTATAAAATGGGAGTCATAATAATACCCACCTCCTAGAGTTGTTACAAGGATCAAATGAAATCATATTAGCAAAGCACATGACACAGTGCTTGGCTCATAGTAGGTGCTTAATAAATGTTTATTCCCTTCCCCATTTTCTCTGCCTCTCACTGTCTGTTTACTGTCCCTCTATTGTACCTTGCCAAAAAAAATACCCCTATATATGGATGTATCTATGTAGATGTGGCCAGCTCTTCCAGATGAGGAGTAGTTGAAGGAACTGAAGGTGCTGAGCCTGAACCAGAGAGTCCTTGCAGGGGCTGGGATGGATAAGGTGGTGGGGAGACACATGATTGATGACTTAAAGTATCCAAAGGATTACAGGGGTGGGGAACCTGTGTTCTCAAAGCCATATGTGGCCCTCTGTGAAGTTTGGATTTGGTCAGAGGGCCACACTTGAGGACCTAGAGGGCAAGGATTTATTCTGTGAAGTTTGGATTTGGTCAGAGGACTGAACTTGAGGACCTAGAG
>CM053775.1:43153786-43177988 GCA_028658325.1 Potorous gilbertii
TGGAATATTATATTCCAAGCCCTTCAATTTCTTAATGTAGAAACTTCCAGATCCTGTGTTATCCTACTTGTATTTCCACAATACTCAAATTGTTTCTTTCTGGATGCCTGCAATATCTTCTCCTTGACCTGGGAACTCTGCAATTTGGCTACAATGTTCCTAGGAGTTTTCTTTTAGGATCTCTTTTAGGAGGCAATCAGTGAATTCTTTCAATATTTATTTTACTCTCTGATAACAGAACATCAGGGTAGTTTTCTTTGATAATTTCATGAAAGATGATGTCTAGGCTTTTCTTTTGATCATGGCTTTCAGGTAGTCCCATAGTTTTTAAATTTTCTCTCCTGGATCTATTTTCCATGTCAGTTGTTTTTCCAATGAGATATTTCACATTATCTTCTATTTTTTCATTCTTTTGATTTTGTTTGTAATTTCTTGGTTTCTCATAAAGTCATTAGCCTCCATCTCTTCCATTCTAATTTTGAGAGAACTATTTTCTTCAGTGAGTTTTTGAACCTCCTTTTCCATTTGGCTAATTCTGCATTTTAAAGCATTCTTCTCCTCATTGACTTTTTGGACCCCTTTTGCCAGTTGAGTTAGCCTATTTTTAAAGGTGTTATTGTCTTCAGCATTTTCTTGAGTCTCCTTTAGCAAATTGTTGGCTTTTCATGATTTTCTTGCATCTCTCTCATTTCTCTTCCCAATTTTTCCTCCATCTCTCTTACTTGGTTTTGAAAATTCTTTTTGAGCTCTTCCATAGCCTGAGACCATTATATATTTATTTTGAAAGTTTTGGATGCAAAAGTTTTGACTTTTAGGTCTTTCTCTGATGGTATGCATTTTTCTTCCTCATCTGAAAGAATGGAAGAAAATACCTGCTCACGAAGGAAATAACCTTCTATTGTTTTAATCTTTTTTTCCCTTTTTGGGGCATTTTCACAGCCGGTTACTTGACTTTTGAGTCCTTTGTCAAGAGGAGGGTATACTCTGGGGACCCGCAAGTTCTCAGTTCCTCCAAAGTGGCACAATCGAGGGAGAGTTTACTCCTCTCCTGACTTGAACACTGGTCTGGGAGCAACTACAAGCTTTCTTTCCTGTCCAGAATCTGCCAGTAGAATTCCCTCTCCAAGTGCCTCCATCAGCTCCACCATGCCAACCAGCATTCCTCCTCCTCACCCCAGGACTACCACTCAGGCCTGAGATACAGATCATCAGCTCAATTCCCCCAGGGTCTTTAGGCCAAGGCTCCAACAATGGAAGTTGCCACTCCCTGGGGCTGTCTGGAACTGGGACTAGGGCAATAGGTCCCTGCTCCCTTCTCACTCAAGTGAAAGAGCTTTCTCACTGACCTTTGAAGCTGCCCTTGGCATTTGTGAGTTGAGGAATTTGGGAATCACACCTGCTGCTGGTGGCACCTTGAATCCCACTCCAGTCCTGTCCCAGCCACGGTGTGACCAAGACTAGGCTGTGCTCCACTCTGTGCCTGGTGCAATAAACCTTTCCTGTCAGCCTTCTAGGCTGCCTTGGGCTGGAAATCTCTTTCACTTTGTCATTTTGTGATTTCTGCTGCTGTCAAATTTGTTTAGAGTCATTTTTTGCAGTTACTTTATGGGCTGTGGTGGTAGAGATTCTAGAGGTGTATCCTTCTACTGTGCCATCTTGGCTCTGCCCCCGAAACAAGCGTTTATTAAGCACCTGCTATATGCCAGTCATTTTACAAATAGTATCTCATTTTATCCTCATAATAATCCTGGGAAGTAGGTGCCATTACTATCCCCTTTATTATTACAGATGAGGGAACTGAGGCTGGAGAGGTGAAGTGATTTGCCTAGGGTCACACAGTTAGTAAGGCTGTCTGAGGCTGGATTTGAACTCAGGTCTTTCAAGCTCTAGTCTTAGCACACTGGGCACTGTGGCTCCCCATAGGTGTTACCCCACTGCATAAAAGGCATGGATTAGATAAGCTCTCAAGATTTTCTTTGGTCCAAAACCCCAACAAACCTTACAAGAAGCACCATGGATGGTAAATAGCCCTGAGTGAAGCAAGGTGCCTGGGAAATTCATGATTGGATTGGCCCAGGGCTAGGAAGGATGTTGAGGGGGATCTGGGGCAAAGGGCCTCATGCCATCTCCTGCTAGGCAGGAAAATGATGCTAGAGGAGCTGAGAAATGTAGGAGATATCCTTGCCAATTCCATGTCCATTTAGCTATACCTCCTCTGACATGAGACCTGACTCCAAACCCTGATGAATCACATAGCATAATTTGAAATGGTTTAGTATGTGCATGTGCATGTATGGGTATGTATATATGTGTGCATGTGTGTGTGTGTGTGTGTGTGTGTGTGTGTGTGTGTGTGTTGGGGGAGGGTGGTGATGCTTTTTCCATGCTGGATTCTATGAAGCAGGATTTGGCATTGACGAGAAACCCTGGATGCTGAGCATCTCCAGTCCTTGGGCATTCTCCCTGCCCACAAAGATCCAGAAGGGCCCTTGGCATGTCCCAAGCCAGAGTCAATTCATATTCCTATTGAGATCTGCCCTCCCCACAGAAGGAGAGCCACAAAGAGTTCTTGGCTTTCAAGGACCCACTATTGCCTTCAGTTACTAGAGCTTATAGAGGAAGAAGAAAACAGTGTGGTGGAAATTATATTGGATGTGGGATTAAAATGCTGGAGCTGAAAGAGAAGTCTGCAGAGAAGGAATCAGTGGATGAGCTATGCTTTGGTTCGATCCACTGCATAAAGACACAAGAAGGGCGATGCCACTAGAAAACAGATACTGTGAAAATGCCCTGAGGTTCTTAGTGGACCATTAGCTGAATAAACATCAGTAGTGACATGGGTGCCAAATTGACTGTTCAATTGGTTCTACAATTGGCTAAATCTGAGACAATTCAGTGACAATACAGATGCTCAAAGGCTGCCAGATGTGTGCATTCCAGATGTGTAGAAAAGACCACCAAAAGCTAACAGGATTTCAGGTTACCCAGTCCTTCTGGCCTGTCTTTTCATGGGTCATCTTCCATGTCTGCAATGCAGTCCCTCTTCTCTTCTGTTTGTAGAATCCTGTTTCCCCTCAAAGCATAGTTCAGGTGCTACCTGCCACTGGAAACCTCAGACAATAGCTGTGTGATCCTGGGCAAGTGATTTCACCTTTGCCTCAGTTTCCTCATCTTTACAATGGGGATAACAATAGCACTTACTTCCCACTTACTGGCCATGACAACCAAAGGAGATAGTGCTTTGCAAACTTTAGAGGGCTGTAGTAATGCTGGCATTGATTATTTATCATCACTTTGGTCATTAGTATTCCTTTCCCCTTGAAATTACTTGGAATGCATTTTGTATTTTCTTACTTGCCCCTTGATGGCAAGGACTGTTTCATGTTTCCCTTTGGGTCCTGGGCACCTGGATGCCCCTTAAATGTTTGGATCACATTGGGAGAATCATGTCCATTTCTGAAAACCAGACTGACCAATTGGAGATCGAGCAGTCCATGGAGGGAAGCCACAGTTTAGAGAGGGGCCGAAGACTACTGCTCTGTGAAGCTTTGAAAGAATCAGAGATATTAGTCAGGAGAGGAAGGCCTGTCATGGGACGAGACTCGGTTCCCAATCTTGAATGTGGACTCCATGGAGTCTTATCACTGTGGTGTTTTTTGGTAGGATAAGAACATTGGGGTTCATTCTTGGTTTAGGATTATAGAAACATGGGATACTGGAATGTATGTAGATAGAGACAGAGGGAGCCATGAGGGAGAAAATGTTAGATCCTTTGGAAAATTGAACGTTAGCCGAGCATGTTGGCATGTACATCATAATCCATGCTACTGGGAGAGGAGGATGCTGAGATTGGGGGCATTAAATTCCAGAATTCTGAACTGTAGTAGGGCTAAGGTCATCAGGGACCACACTGAGGCTGGCACAATATGGTGAGCCTCTGGGAACAGAGGGCCACCAAGTTTCCCAAACAGGGCAAATAGGCCCAGGTTGGAAAAATAGAATAGGTTCAAGCAAACACTACTTACAATTGGTATCAAACCTGTGAGTGGGTGCTGCACTTTCCCCTGGGTGAGCTAGGGACACCCTCTCTCCCTCCAAAATCCAAAGGCAAGGAATAAAAACCCAAACCACAAACAAACAAAACTGAGAATGTACACATGAGGAAGAACTTTGAAACTTAGACATAGAAAGGGAGACAGCTGAAGACAGAAAGGCAGCTGAAAGGGAGCCCTGAAGAACAGGCATTAAATGACAACGTTCATTTCAGCTCTGCCCTCTTGGTTTTTCCTTTTCTCTTACGACACATTCATTTCTGAATGTGCTCCCTTCCTTCCCCTGCCAGTGAGCTATGGCTTAAAACAAAAATTTTAAGAAGAAAGAAAAAAAACGTTCAACCAAAGCAACCAATCCATCTACCGCATCTTACACGATAGCCCCCCACTTCTGCTCAGAAAAGGAGGAAGAAGCATTTTCTTAACTTCTCCTTGAAGCCAAGCTTGGTCATTGCAATGACATCATATTCACTTTCACTTAATCAAGTGAAAACTTTCACTTAAACTATTAGCTTACTGAAAAAGTGTTTTCCACTTAATAATGACAATGTAATAACAGAATTCATGTAACACCTTAAGGTATGCAAAGCACTTTGCATATATGGTTTTTCTTTTTAATATTTTATTTTTCCCCACTTACATGTGAAAACAATTTTTAACATTCTTTTATCAGATTTTGAGTTCCAATTTCTCTCCCTCCCACCATTGACAAGGCAAGTAATTTGACATGTTTATACAAACACATTATGTATATTAATCATTTTATCTATATAACACTCCTGAGAAGTTGACACTATTATTAGCCCCATTTGACAGTTGAAGAAGCTGAGGAAGACAAGTCACCTTGATTGGCTGGGGTGACATAGCTAGTAAGTGTCTGAGGCAGAATTTGAACTCAGGTCTTTGAACTCGAAGTCAAGAACTTTATGTACCATGCCACCTAACTACTTACTCAGCCAATACCCCATAGTCTTGCACATATTCTTTCTGTATCTTGTATAGCAGAACCTCATCAGACGTATTTGATACAGTTTTTCCCAATTATTAGCTTTCCTCATATTACATATGATGATTTTCTTTATAGAAAAGTTTTTCAATTTCGTGTAATCAAAATTATCTATCTATCTGTTATGATCTCCACTATCTCTTCTTTAGTTAAGAATTCTTCCCTTATCCATGGCTATGAAAGATCCCTAATCTTGTTCCTCTTAAATTTATTTTTAATCATTTGATCTTTTATATTTGGGTCATGTGTCCATTTGAGCTTATACTGGTAAGGGTTTTTGAAAAGGTAAATAAGTGTTGCATTTTGTTAAAGGTGTCCCCTCTGGTATTAATCAATATATTATTAATCATTAATATATTAATCAATATAATATGTGACTTGGTTGTTTTTTGTTTTTAACATCATTAATTATGTTAATCAGTTTTCAAATACCGAACCATCCATGCATCCCTGATGTAAATCCAACTTGGTCCTAGTAAATACTGAATACTTTTATATGCATTACTATATGTAAGGATTTTATTTAAAATTTTGTGTCGGTATTTATTAGTAATATTAATCTATAGTTGGCTCTTTCTTTGCCTTACCCCTGCCTGGTTTAGGTATTAGAACCATATTTGTCTCATAAAAGGAATTTGGTCAAATAATATTTTTCCTCAATTTTTGAGAATTAGCAAAAAATTTTTTGAGAATAGCAAAAGCATTAACATCTCCTTAAACATTTGATGGAATTACACTATAAATTTGTCTGAATCAATGATCTTTCCCCCCTCCCTTTGTAAATTCCTTTGGGGTTAGTTCATTTTTTAAAGATTAGAATGTTTCCATTTCCTCTTTTGTGCTCTGTTAATTATATTTTTATATTTTTTTGTAAGCAGCTCCTCATTTCTTTTGAGATCTCAATTTTGCGAGCTTATATTGTACAGTGAGGTCTGTTAATTCTTTTTGTTGTGATTTTGCCTTGTTTTTTATTTTGTTAACTGGCTTGAGTAGAGGCCTTAAGTATTTACGTTTTCTAATGTTATTTCCTGACATTCTCACTTCATGTGTTTTTTTCCGTTATCTTATCAGCCGTAGTTATGCTTTATTTGGTATATACTTTATTTTTCTGAGGTTTTGGGGTTGGAGAGGTTTGAGGAGAGTGATGAGTCTGCTGTCTTGCTCTGGAACACACTGGAGCATTTAAGAGCTGATTGTTAAATTTTCTGTGTGAACATTTACACCTTGGAAATTAGCAGATACTACAAGGAAGGATTTGATTTATCGTTTTGTTAATTGTCTAGATCTTGTAAAGTGTTGGAGAAAATGTTAATAATGAAGATGAGACATTAAAGTGTATTTTTGGAGTGCCAATTATTAAACATTTACCAGCAACCCCCAGTCTTGTTGGGTATATGTTCTTTTATCTTCTCATTTTACATATGAGCGAACTTGGGCCCAGAGAGTATTGTGGTATTTTGGGGGGAGCCCAGGTTCCACTTACCTCCTAGTCTTGTCCAGCTACGAGGTGCCACAGGGCACAGAATTCTGGGCCTGGGGATCAGGAAGACCTGAATTCAAATCCTGTTTCAGCAACTTTCTAAATGCGTGATCCTGGGCAAGTTATTTTAAGCTCTTCAGTTTTAAGCTTGCTTCAGTTTCCTCAATTGTAAAATGGGGGGGTCATAAGAACACAGTGTTCATAGTAGGTGCTAAATAAATGTACCAAATAAACAAACTATCAAACACATAAAGGCACTAAATAAATCGTCTTCCTCTCCCTTCCTTTTTTCCCCCATTCTGCTCCCTGGGGTTCTCCTCCCTCCCCCACAATTTTAGGATCTTACTAGGAAAGCAGGTCCATGCATTTCCCTTGGAAGGTCCATTTGGCCCTCAAGCTGTTGTTATGAATTGACTCGGAGTGTGACTGGTGCTGGGATTGGTCTCTGTTTGGATTAGGCATTGTTCTGAGTTAAATGGTAGGAAGAGGGACCCAAGCCGAACGCTGCAGTCCCTTAACAGGGCCCATTCTTTGGGTGGTAGAGAAGGAAACAGAGCACTTGATATGTGGTTCCTATTGTGTCTGACCAGAATACCTAGAAAATGGGAGGGTTTCCAACCTACTATGGTGGCTGGACCCCCTATTGTGAGTGAGCTCAAGGGATTCCCTGTCTTGTTTCCCCCCCTCCACTCCCTTCAGTTGGGAGAAAAATCCTTCACTGATGCCTTAAATCCCATCATTAGAGATTCATTCTACATATGATGTCTTTTGAGAGTTCTCTTTGAAAATTGGAATAGCTCAGTATTTGGGAGGCTCTGAAGGAAAGTGTGGGAGGGAAGAGGCTGCCTACCACACACTGAAGGTCCACAGAACCATTGTGCTAATCTCATTGGTGTATGCCTATGAAACCTGATCGTTTACCAGCGACATGCCAAGAAAATGAATCGCTTCCATTTGAATTGTCTTAGGAAGATTCTGAAGATCACCCGGCAGGATAAGGTACCAGACCAGGGTTGGGGAACTTGTGGCCTTGAGGCCTCATTTGACCCTCTAGGTCCTCAAGTGTGGCCCTTTGATTGAATCCAAACTCCATTGAAGAAATCCCCTTTAAGTTCTCAAGTGCACCCCTTTGACCAAATTCCAACTTCCCAGAACAAATCCCCTGTAAGTCCCCAAGGGCAGCCCTTTGACTGAATCCAAATTTCATAGCACACACATCCTCTTTATAAAAGGATTGGTTCTGTCAAACTTGGACTCAGTCAAAAGGCTGCACCCAAGGACCTAGAAGCCCACATGTGGACTCAAGGCTTCAGGTTCCCTACCCCTGTACCAGACACTGAGGTCTTTTCTCAAGCCTTACTGCCAAGCATTCAAACTCTACTGCAGAGAGCAGAAATCTGATGGGCTGGCCATGTTGCTCAAATGTCAAATGTATGTTTTTCTAAAAGATTATTTTATGGAGAACTCACACAAAGCAAGCACTCACATGGAAGTCAGAAGGAGCAATACAAGGATAGTCTCTGGGTCTCTCTGAGGATCTTTGGAATTGATTGTATGACATGGGAGAGAGTGGCATAGGACTGCTCACCATGGTATGCCCTCATTAGGGAAGGTGTGCTCTGTGAGTAATGTAGAACTAAAATAGCTCAAAAGAAACAAGAGATGTGCAAATTTAAAGCCATCTCCACCTGAAATGTTCATGTGGCCTATGTGTGCCTGACCTGTGGTAGAATCTTCTGAGCTTGTATTGGTTTGGTCAACCATAGCCAAATGCATTGACTCCAACTTAGTCATGACATATCGATCTTCTTTAAGAATGAAGAACACAAATCAATCAACTAAACAGTCTCATGGGGGAAGGGGGAAAGGGGGAAAGGAGTTATTCCCCCCACAAGTGAGTAAAAAGGGAAATAGTAGGGCCTGGAAAGGACAGGATGAGGTCACTGAAAAAGTGACATTTTACATATCAATATATAGCAATCTTTCTGTCATTATAGTTGTTATTATTATATGCCATTAAAGGACACCCAAAGTGTCTACAATAGAAGTGTCTGCAACATAAGGGCTGCCAAGCATCTTGATAGAAATGATCTCACTGCAGCCTCACACAACACTGGGAGTGAGGGGACTACATCTATTATTATTCCCGTATTACAGATGAGGAAACTGAAGTACAGAGAGGTTGTAACTTCCCTGTGGTCAAAGTAGGTATCTATGGTGGGTTTTGAACCTGTGTCTTCCTGACTTCAGGTCCAGCCCTTTAGTTACTAGTCAGCACAGCCTGCCTCTCAAGAGAATGGATAAAGGGCAAGTCAGAGAACCCAAGTTTTCTAATGACCTGCTTTTATGGAGGGTATACTTGTATGCTAGCTAGGTCATTTTTATTCCAACCCATATAGGGGACAGACCAAGTTAGTCAAGACCCAGTAAAGAGGCAGCCCAGGGAGTTTGAAGCGGTTTCTCAAAAACAGGTCTGGGGAACCTGTAAACCTCAAGGTCACATGTGGCCTTCTAGGTCCTCGGGTGTGACCTTTTGATTGAGTTCAAGTTTGACAGAACAAATCCTTTTATTAAGAGGATTTTTTCTGTGAAGTTTGGGTTCAAAGGGCCGCACTGGAGGACCTAGTAGGGATTTGTTCTATGAAATTTAGATTCAGTCAAAGGGCTGCACTTGAGGACCTAGAAGGGATTTGTTCTGTGAAATTTGGATTCAGAGGGCCATACTTGAGGACCTAGAGGGTCACTTGTGGCCTCAAGGCTGCAGATTCCCCACTCCTGCTTTAAAGGTAGGTCTCAAAGGAAGGACTCATAGTTAGGAATGGGGTACAGACAGCTCTGACCAGCTCAGAGAGCTAATTGTTAAATTTTCAGTATGATCATTTATACTTTGGAACTCAGCAGTTGCTACAAATCAGGGCTTAATTGATTGTTTTGTTTGATTATCTAAAGGAAGTGTGACTAATGCAGCTTAAACTTCAAAGTGTGGTCTGCTAACATGGGGAGAGGAGACAGGTTGGCAAGTTGAGCCTGTTGTTAAACATTTTCCAGCATAGAGCTAGGAAGCAAACTTATTCCATCCATCACGATCATGGTCAACATGGTATTTTTTACATTGTGTATATCTGTGGACATCACATACATGTATGTAGGGGATGAGCTAATTTTCTGGGAGTTAGGCAGGGCAGATACCAATTCTATTTTACAGATGGGGCAAGTGAGATCCTGAGGGGAAATGACCTACTTTAGATCACACTGCTAGAAAGTGGCAGCACCCAAACTGACTCAGATCCAGGACTCTTTACACTAAACTATTCTGTTACAATACCTTACCAGGGAAACACATCAGGAAACATATCATATTCAAACTCTACTGCAGAGAGCAGAAATCTGATGGGCTGTCCATGTTGCTCAAATGTCAAACGTATGTTTTCCTAAAAGACTATTTTATTCTGCAGCCACCTGAATGAAAGTGTGAATGAATGAGTTGGTGGATTAATAAATAAATAAGAATGAATGAATGAATGAACAAATGAATGAGATGGTGAATGAATGAACTGGTGAATTAATGAATGAATAAGACAAAGAATAGATGAATGAATCAATGAATGAACGTTAGTGAATAAATGAATGAGTAAATGAATGAGTTGGTGAATTAATGAACAAGAAAACAAACCAATGAATGAATGAATGTGTTAGTGAATGAATGAATGAGTGAACAAGTGAATGAGATGGTAAATTAATGAATGAGTTGGTGAATTAGTAAATAAGTGAACAAATGAGTGAAGGAGTTAGTAAATTAATAAGTGAATAAATGAATGGAGTTGGTGAATTAATGAAGGAATGAGTGAGCAAGTGAGTGAATGAATAAATGAATGAAAATCATTATTGATAGAACAAGGGGCCAAAATTGACAAAATGATTTTTACTTTGTCCTTTGAAAGATTTTGAATAAGCGCTAGGTGCTAAGTACTAAGGATACAAACGTGATAACAAGTTTACATTCTAGGGGCAGACAACACAAAGGGTGGAGGCTGGGGAGGGTTATTTTCATTTGTGAAGTCGGGAGATAGGGATGTTGAGGCAGTTGGGTTAACTCTCCCTTTCCAGAAACCTCAAGGTAGATCAGAAGGAGATGGTCTGGGAATTAAGTCTGAGTAAATACAGTAGGGTTACCATACACTTGTGCCACATGACTGACCAACCAGACACAGAGTCTGGGCTCCCAAGTGGAATAGCTTAAATCTCACCGTGGGTCCTGTCAGTGTTTTTTACTAGGTAGCATTTCCTGTGGACAACCCTTGGCACAGTAGCCACCAGAATACTATTCCCTCTCCTGCAGACATCTGTATTTTCAGATTTTTTGAATGTGACTCCCTGGCCTCAATTCAACCAAACTGGCCTGGATTCCTCACCAGGAAGGGCCATCTCCCTTACTTCTCTCTGCCTTGGCATGGACCATCGCTTATGCTGGTGCCCTCACCACCCCCAACGCACGAGCTCCTGCTTTCACAATGCCATGTGGGCATCACCTACACGAAGCCTCTTCTGATTGTGCCCGTACCACTTGGCATATCTTCTTAGTCATTAATTTGATAATATAGATACTTATATATATTCTTGTCAACTCCTTTCAAAAAGAAGCTTTTCTAAAGCCAGGATTGTTTCCATTCTTTCTTCTTCCATGGTGTCTACTTGTAAAAATACTCCTTGATCAATTCATGGTTCAATCTTGGCTTCTCTACCAAGTGAGCTTGTGGTAGATTCAGAGATCATAGAGCTGAAAGTGGTATTTGAAACCAGCAAATCGACCCCACTTCTTTTTCCTTTAATTAATTTTTTTTACATTCCTTTGTAAATTTTCACTTCCAAATTCTCTCTCTTCAGCCCCTTCCTCTCTCATCCAGGAGGCAGACACTTAATTTTCCTTAAAAAATTGCTTTGAGATTGTAGTCTACTAACCTCCCTCCCCCCAGATCTTTTGTTTTGGATCACCTTCATTTCTGAACATGCCCTCTACCTTTTAAGCCACACTTTGTAATGAAGGTAAAAGAGAATAGTTTTAAAAAGAATAAAAAAAGAAAAAGAGAGGAAAAAAACAGTAAAACCAAGAAACACTTCAACTGTATCTGATAGTATGTGTAGTATTCCACACCCATGGTCCCCTACCTCCACAAGAAGGAGGGGAGATGCATTTTCTCACCTCTTCTCTGGGGCTAAATTATGCCATTATGATTACATAACACTCTGCTTTCTAGCTCCATTATTCTTTAAAACAAACAGTTTAAAATAAATCACTTCTCTTAATCTGTTTTCCCATCTGTAAAATGAGGCTAACATTACTTGTTAGATAGTTCTTTGTAAAACTTGAGGTATTCTTGCTCTACTTCTTGGCAAAGGTTGGGGCCTATGGGATAATAACATGTCAGACTTTTTGATGACTTATCTTTGCTGAATTGTCTCCTCCACCTTTTACAATTAAGGAATTATTATGGGAAGGCAGAGGAAAAGTATATCTTGGGACGTATAGGCAATGTAAAAACAAAAGATGTAAATAAATTATAGGAGAAAAACGCAAGGCACTATTGGAAATGGGACGTAATTATGCTTACGATTGTGAAGCCCACAGAGTTGTCACTGGCAGTCATTGGGAAGGAAGCCTCCAAGTGCATATTCAGCCTGTGAATAATCCAATCCAATCTGAATTCAGAAAGTTCTCAACATCTGTACTTGGATAAAATTCAATAGTAATGTAAATTCTTACTTTTGGACCAGAATGACCAAATACACAACTATGAGAGGGAAGAGACCTGGCTAGACAACGTCATGCGAAAAAGATTTGTGAGGGCTGGTGGATCACAAGCTCAAAGTGAGCGAACATGTAGCTAAAAGACACCAGCTCCATCTTTGGCTGGATTCTGTACATGCCAGCCATTATCCGGAATACGATGGGTCCTGTGATCCCCTGAAAAAATGGAGAACCCAGAACAATGAAGACCCCAGAGATTGAGCCACAGTGGGATTGATTGAAGGATGTTTTGTGGAATCCTGTGGAGTTACTTAGCTTCTTATTCCTCTTCTGTCAAATGAAGGTTCCATTTCTGCCTTAATGAGTCTTTGTTTCTGTAATTCACTATGTGACCTTGTGTAAGTCACTTCCTTTCCTTTGAGTCTCCAGGTTTGACCCTAGAGGATGTTTGAGCTGTTACTAATGCCTCTTCCAGTTTCATCCATCCTGGTGGAGAAAAGACTTGGGGAGGGTTTGGAGAGGAATTACAGAAGGAAAGAGAAAAAGAAAGAGAGAGAGAGATACTGAGGGGCCTTTTCTGACCCCAACTGACCTAAATATTTAGTTCTGTGTGTCTGTTGCTAAAAACAGTTGAGTCTCTGGATTCCAAGCAGGCCCAGTCCCAATGTGGGATAGCAAACATGGTCTCCATGAGGCAGGGGGAGCACGTCTGGTTCTGGAATCAGTGACAGAGTAAATTAAACAGGCTGGAGGGATGAGCCAGCTGCTGGGCCTTTCCCAGCCACCCACACACTGCCCAAATCAGGCCCAGGTTTTCATTGGCCCCCAATGTGCTGGGGCCCAGAAGGAGGAGATACCATGAGGAAAGCAGACAGCCTTGGATAGTGGAAGGAGAATGAACTTCCATTTTTGCTCCAAGGACGTGGATTCAAATCCCAGTTGGTCTATTTGCTGGCCTGATGATCCATCCTTGGGCAAATCCCTTCCCATCTCTTGGTCTCAGTTTCCCCCTGTTTAAACCAAGGGATTGGACTGGATGATGTCCAGGTAACCTCCCAGCTCTCATGTTCTGTGCTCTGTAATCTCCCGATGCTTCAAGGAAATGGAGGTTCTCCAAGCTGTTTGGGTCTTACTTGAAGACTTTTCAGCTGAGTTATAATAACAAAAATAAACCCCAGCCTCCATTTCCACAGTGCTTTAAAGATTTTAAAGTACTTGGCATCCATGAGTTCATTTAGTCCTTAAAATAAGATTATTCCCTTTTTACAGGAAAAGAAATTGAGGCCCTGGATGGCCCAGGGTCACAAATCTAGGAAGTCAGAATTCACACCCTGCCCAGGGTGACTACTGCATCTTTCTTGGTGGATCCTTCCAGACCTTCCACACATTCCCCTAGAACAGACTTGGCAAGGTTGGGGTCAGTTTCATGCTCTAAGTCTAGCCCTTGTGGCCTCGGTCCAGGCTGGCCCTGGTCATCAACTTTGGGAGTCTCCCAACTGTGGAATCTGCTGCCAAAGTCTCCACTTTGATCCTGTGCTTTTGACTCTTATCACTGCCACCTACGATGCTACCCTAGATGGAACTTTAGAGAAGCCATTTCTCTAAACCTCAGTTTAATCATTTGTGAAATGAAGAGTTTGGAAGAGCTAAATTCTAGGATCCTTTGATGCTCAGCCATATTTACGGAACATCTGGCGGCTCTCTGCCCCAAACCTTGCCGCTGGTGCCTCCCAGAAGCCACAGAGTGAGCAGAATCTTGCCTTTGATACTCACTAGCTGTGTGACACCAGACAAGTTGCTTAACCTTTATGAACCTCCGTCTCCCCTCCTCCAACAAATGGTCATAATAATGTTAGCACAAGCTACCTCACAGGACTATTATGGTTAGGGAACTTTTAAACTGCCAGTCAGCCACTCTTTGGGGTTACCTAGGTAGTGTGCAGTTTGTAGAATGCAGGACCTGGATTCTTCCCAAGTTCTAATCTGGCCTTAGACACTTCCTAGTTGTGTGACCTTGGACAACTCACTTCGCCCTGTTGGCCTGTTTCCTCATCTGTAAAATGAGCTGGAGAAGGAAATGCCAGACCACTCCAGTATCTCTGCCAATGGGATGGTGAAGAGTCAGATAGAACTGAAATAGCTGAACTACAGCAATTATTTATTAAGCGCTTGCTATGGGTCTGACTTGAGTTTGGGACTGGGATTATGATGCACCCAAAAGAACTTTCCTCCTGGCACTCCTATTCCAGGAAGGGAGGCAATATATACACAGGAGATGATAGGCAAAGGAGGATGGTGGAGGAGGCCCTAGCTGCCAGGAGGGTCAAGGAAGACCTCCTAGAGGAGCAGGCTGTTGAACTGAGACATTCTAAGAAAGAGGAGACCTAGGGCACTGCAGCCAGTGACTACTGCAGGAGCTGTAGTGATGAGGTTTGTCATTTCCTTCTCCAGCTCATTTGACAGATGAGGAAACTGAGGCAGAGAGAGTGAATTGACTTGCCCAGGGTCCCACAGCCAGGAAATGTCTGAGGTCATATTGGAATTCAAGTCCTCTTGACTGCAGGCCTAGAGCTCTATCCACTGCAGCACCACCTAGCTGCCGTTCCACTGACTTAACCCTGACTCATTCCCACTCAAAGAGATAACTCAGCTTTCCCCAGGACCCGCATACAAGCGATGGGATAATAAGGAAAGGGACCCTAGAATTGGACAGAATCAGGGTGGGTCTTCACTCTGTTATTTACTCTTGTGTGACCCACAGAGCAAGTCATTTAACCTTGGCAGCTCAGGATTCTGGTGCTATACTCAGTCAGTTAACAAGCATTTATTAGATGCTTATATAGTAGGCCTGGAGTCAGGAAGAACTGAGTTCTAATCCCAACCTCAGACACCTATTAGCTGTGTGACTCCAAGCAAGTCACTTCTCCTCTACCTGCCTCAGTTTCCCCATCTGTAAGATGAAGATAATGGTAGCACCACCTCATAGGGTTGTTGTGGGGAGCAAATGAGCTAGCACATGGAAAGCACTCTGCAAACCTTGAAACAGCTATCTAGTCTTAATTCTCTGAGTATCAACTGAGACTTAACTCCAAATGGAGAATATACTATGTGGAGTCGGTGTGGAGAAAACTCTTTTCTCCACAGTAAGTGCTTACGGTTTGAACAGAATTGAACTGAACTGAAGAGGGAGCAGGTTATAGCAGAAAGGGCCCATCTTGGGTTTGGGTTGGACTTAGATCTAGAACCATCCCTAAAGTTTTGTGCCTTCTAGCTTCAGGTGTTCTAACACTGGGCAGCCACCATCATCACCCTTCCTGGAACTTCCTTCCTTCCTTCCTTCCTTCCTTTCTTCCTTCCTTCCTTCCTTCCTTCTTTCCTTCCTCCCCTTCTTTTCTTTCTTCATTCAGTCATTCCTTTTTTCCCTCCCTCTCTCTTTCTGTTTTCTTTCTCTTTCCCTTTTTCCTTCCATCACTCTTTCTCTCCTTTCTGTCTCTTTCTCCTTGCTTCCTTTTTCTTCCCTCCCTCACCCTTTCTTTTTCTCTTTCTTTCTTCTTCCTTCTTCCTCTTCTTTCCTTTCTTCATTCAATCATTCCTTTTCCTCCTCCCTCTTTCTGTCTTTTCCTTTCTCCTTCCTTCTTATTCCTTCCATCCCTCTCTTTCTCTCCTTTCTATCTCTTTCTCCTTCCTTTTTTCTTCCCTCCTTCTTTCTGTCTCCTTTCTTCCTCCCCTTCTTTCCTTTCTTCATTCAATCATTTTCCCGCTTTCTTTCTTTCTCTCTTTCTTTCTTTCTCTCTTCCTTCCTTCCCTTTTCCTTTTTTCTTTCCATCCCTCTCTTTCTCTACTTTCTGCCTCTTTCTTTCTCCTTTCTTCCTTCCTTTCTTCCTTCCTTCTTTCCCTCCTTCCTTCTTTTCTTCCTCCCTTCTTTCCTTCCTTCCTTCCTCTCCCTCCCTTCCTCTTTCTGGAACATTCAGCAAGTGAACTTTCCCTCTTCTGTAAAGATTACTTATCTAGTTCACAGAATTTTCCATCAGAGCTCTTCCATAAGATTTTACTTTCTTCTCCTCCTTTCCCAGACTCTCTGTCTCTCCATCCCCCCTCACTTGTTCCCTTTTTTCTCCCCCTCTCTCCTTCCTCAGGATCATGGGGTTTAGAGTTGGAAGAATACCTCCTCCAACCCCATCATTTTACTGAGGAGGAAACTGAGGCCTAGAGAGGGGAAGGGCCTTATCCCAGGCCCTGTGTGGTCCAGGGCACGCAGAAGGAACAGGGTTGAGATCTAAACCCAGACCCTCTCCCAAGCATCCTGCCAATGATTCATGCCATGGCTGCTTCTCCTAGCATGTGGAAATGAAGTGGTTTGCAAATACTTCTCTACTCTCCTTGACGGAACTCCCAGTTTTGTGCCAGGATTTGGGGGGATTCCAGAGAAGGGAAAGGTTTTTTTTTTTTTGTCAGGGAGCTGCCAGTGCATTTGCTGCATGCTTCCTAGGCCTCCCCGCAAGCCTGAGGATGAGAGAAACCTGGTTGTTTGTCCTTGATAATTGAACACTGTGCTTATGTGGGTCAGGAAAGGGAGAGATCCCAGTGGACTGGGGTGGTCAAGTAAGACTTTCTGTCCTGGAGCTGAGCCTCAGAGGACAGGAGGGTTTGACCCAAAGAACATGACGAGAAATTGCATTTCATCCACTCACAGAATCAGAGTTTGAAGGGTTCTCCTTCAACAGCTTTCATAATATAACAAGTCAGAGCTTTGGGCTAGCTGGAAGATGATACTATTCAATAGGACTCTATATAGCAGTTGTTTAATAAATGCTTATGGTCTGAATGAGTGAAAAATGTGAAGTGATAGGATCCTAGATCTAGAATTGAAGGGCATTCAGTCCAACCACTTCATTTCTTAGAGGAGGAAATTGAGGCACAGGGAGGGGAAATAATGCACCAAAATTCAACACCGGTTCAAAAAACTAATTTCAGAAACAAGGATAGAGGGGGCCTGGTTAAGCAGTAGTTTACCTGAAAAAGATCAGGGGCTCTCAGTGGACTGCAAACTCTTTGGAGTCAGCTGCATGATATGGCAGCCAATTAAAATTCAATCTTGGGCTGCCTTAATAGCGGGTCAGAGAGTTGACAGCCCCTCAGCCCTCTGCACTGCATTTATAAATGTATGTATTGAGGGGAGTGGCAGAGAGAATTATTTGGTGTAAGGGAAACTCAAATTTTCCCAGGGCTACTCTGCTTTTGGTCACTAAATCATCACCATCGTGTGCTGCTAAATGTTTAACAACAGGCTCTCTGAGAAAAAAAGTATAGTCCTGACACACTTTTCATTTTTGTCTGCATTGGTTTCTTAAACCTTGACAGTCAACACAATCCTCAATCCAGGTCTGCTTTGTCGTATTTGCCAATTTCTTAGGTTGAAATGCTCACTCGGAGAGTTGAACAATTGACTGTTTCTCTGGAGCCAGTTCTGGCTGCCTTTCCTCCATTATGCTCTGAACTCTGGCTATGGAGGCCCCTGACTCCATGGAGGCTTTGGACTTGATGTCTTGTGGCTCTTTCCAGGCTACGGTGCCACTGCCCTCCTTCATCTTTCTGTCCCAACCATTCTGGCCCACTTGCAGGTCCTTAACCAGGAACTCCATTGGTACCTCCTCCATGATGCCTTTTTTGGTCCCACCAACTGCCACTTTAAAGTGTGTTCCCATTGACGATGTATTTTTATGGGATGTACAAACTTATCCATGTTGTCATCCTTTAGGGTGAGAGCCCCTTGAGGTCAGGGACCTTTCTTGTTTTTGCCTTTTTGAAGGGTGCCCAGCCTATACATAGTAAGCAATTAACTAGTGTTTTCTGCTTAATTGATGAGTCTCCTCTGTGAACTTCAGTTCCCCCCACACACATCATCTCCTGAAAATGTCAGCAGTGATCTCTGCCCCTCGTAGCTCTGTGGCCACAGTGAGAGTTCCCAGGCAGCACCATCAGCAGGGGAGCTGTCCATGTGGCCAGAAGAGGCTGCCAGTGGTCCCCCACCTCCTCCCAGCCCCACCCTCATTGTAAAGGCAAACTTGAGGTTGGGCCTTATTTAGGAGAGGCCACCATTCAGATGGAGGACTTCATTAAAAAGCAAACAGGCCACTAGGCTCACTCTCCAAGCAGGACTCATCAGGCCTTTCCTGATTAGACAGGAGGAGGGATGTTGAAAAGCAAAGCATTGGGCCTGTTCCAAGAAGGCAGCATTGGCCGAGGTCATACTGGGCACACTCACTACAGAGAGGCCCTGGCTTCCCTTTTCTTTCACTTGGGGCTTTCACCTTGAACAACAAAAGGCTTGGCTTGAGGAAAATCATTTGTTTCTTCAACTTGCCTCAGGCCTGGGGTCTTCCAGGCCATGTCTCAAAGTCCTGGACCAGGCCCCATGTGGAGGAAGAAGGCCCCAGTGAGGCAGATAAAGGAATTCCGGACATTATGCCTGGCCTTCCCTTAAGCCTTATGACATAGGATTTCCTTTTCAGGGGAGTAAATAGCTTGAAGGTTGTTTGGCAGGGGTTGATGATAATGCATTTCCAACCCCCAGCCCATCACCCAAAAAAGGGAGAAAGTCAAGCCTTTGCTGCTGAGTTGGGCCAGGCCCTACCCTGACCTCAAAGCCTTCAGTTTGCCAAATCAAGAGGCCGACATCCGGTTGGATCAAAGAGCACCAATTCAAATCCTTATTTGACCATCTGACAAAATCTCAGGTACCATGGATTTGAAGGGCCCTCTGTTTCCTAATCTGGGACATGAGGATAATGGTCTAGAAGATTCTAAAGTCCCTTAACAGCTCAGAAAGTAAACAGTCTCTGTTCTGAGGTCCCTCCTAGCCCTGATCATCTCACATCTAAGATTCCCCTCAGCCCTGACCATCTTGGATGTAAGATTCCTCCAAGACCCTGTTCTGAGGTCCCTTCCAGCCCTGACCTTCTTTGTTCAAGGTTCCCATTGGGTCTGTTAGTCTCTATTCTAAGGTTCCCCCTAGGTTTGACATTTTCCATTCTAAAAAATCCTTCCAATAATGAAATGAAGGCAAAGGAGACGTTGAAACAAAGTATACTAGGAAAACATGATCATTTTTCAGCTGGAAGGGGATAAGGGAAAGGCCAGACAGAGGGGAGGGAGTTCTAGGCCTGTGGGACATCCTGTGGGAGTGCTTGGAAGAGGGGCAATCAAGGGAACATCGTGTAGCTCAGCTTGCCTGGCCTGTGGAGTGTGTCCAGGGGAATAGAGTGAGATAAGACAGGAAAGGTGGGTTGGAGCCAGACTGTGGAGGGCCATGGATGCTGGCATCAGGATTTTACATGTTACTTTCTTGGCAGTGGGAGGCCAATGGAAGGGTTTGAAGAGGATGAAAGCAATGTGGTGTGGTTGGAGTCATGCTTTACAAAGGTTATCGGGGCAGCCAAAATACCAAACTCACAAGACACTGAAAAACCAGAGTCCAATTTATTCATTTAAAATAGAACCATGGGGCTGTCTGGAATGGTCTTGTCAGCTAGTCAGGACATTCTCTTCTTAATAAGAAAGTCTGTTTGTGTGCTTCCATTGACATTAGGAGGCTTCTTGGTGAGCAGAAAGTCAGAATAAAGAGAAGGGGATGCTCCTAATACCACCCTGTTCTCCAGGGCCTTAAGGGAGCAGCCAAGGTTATTTGCATTCTTTTTCCCGACTCAAGGTAGTGTATGCAGCTGTTGTGATTCAGTTTTCAGCTGTGTCCGACTCTTAGTAACCCCATTTAGGGGTTATTTGCCACACATACCGTTTCCTTCCCCAGCTCATTTTACAGATGAGTATACTGTCAGGTGGAGATCCTAATGGGCAAATCTGGTCATGTCTTACACGGCCCTGTGCTCAGCACAGGCAGATCTAACAGAAACACTACCTGAATAGAGTTTACAGTCAGGGAAGAGACAGATCTGGTAGCTCAGTAGATTGAATGCTGAGCTTGCAGTAGGGAAGATCTGAATTCAAATTCTGCCTCAGTCACTTACTAGTGGTATGGTCCTGGGCAAGTCACTTAACCTTTCTCAGCCTCGGTTTTTCCACAAATACAATAGAGAGAATAATAGCATCTACATTTTGGGCTTATTATAATGACCAAAAAAGATGATATATGAAAGATTCTTTGTAACCTTTGAAGCTCTAGAACAATGTTAACTATGAATAGTGGAATAACTTCTTAAAAATTTAATTGAATTTTTTTTGCTACATTTTAAGTTCTGAACTATCTCCCTCCCTCCCCACCCCAACCTAGAGAATGCCATCATTCGACACAGATTTTTTGCGTGTCTGTGTGTGTGCGTCTCTCTGTGTGTGTAAGCAAAACCATACAATGCATATTTCTATTTATCAGGTCTTTTTCTGGAGGTAGATAGCATGAGTCCTTTGTAGTTGATCTGAGTATTTATAAAAGAATAACTTGATCATTCACAGTTGTTCTTTGAACAACATTGCTGTTGCTGTATACAATGTTCTCTTGGTTCTGTTTGTTTCACTCTTCATTATTTCGTGCAAATCTTTCCATATTTTTCTAAGATCACTGAGCTTGTCATTTCTTATTCCAAGTACAGCAACCTCTTTATAAGTCCCCCTGCCTCTCCTACGTTGTGTGTCTTAGTACATTTTTCATGGAGTCTTGAATGATTTTGACATGCACGGGGGATGCCCTGCTGGAGGGTAGGGCCTTTATAGCAATGCTTTATTTTCTCAAATCAAATGCTTTTTAAAAAGACAAAGTAACAGAGAGGTCCTTTGGGATATGATATGCTCACCAAATTTCAGTCAATTGTGAGACTGTCATTATATGGTCAGATGAAGGATGTCCATTGGGAAAACGTGCCTACCCTTCCAGTACTGCCTCCAAGGAGTTCTTCGTAGGTTCTTCTCATAAGTGTTTGGTAGAGATGGGAAAACAAGGGTGGAGGTTGGTAGTTTCCAAAATTCTCTGGGTCACCTTTAGGGGGCTACTAATAAAATCTGATATTTGGTTTCTTTCCTCAAGCCTTGAGAATGGATCCCTCAGTGCAGCTGCCCCAGTGTGGGCCTCCTCCATGTTGGCTTGGTCTGGTCCAGCTGCTTTTCCCATCCTAGCTCTTCAGAAGTGTCATTTCTGCCTCCTTAGGCAGCATATGGAGGAGGATGAGGTGGTTGCAGTCCCAAGGTGGGAAGCGGGGGCTTCACCCCATCCACACTGGAGAAAGGACTTGGTTATAAAAACCTTTACAGATCTTTTCCATGAATGATAATGATAAAAACATTCCAGCCTTCTCTATTTAGGCATTGTGGGAACTCTGTACTAGGCACCGAGTTGGGGGGGTGCAGGGAGACAAACATATTAGCACCTGTCACATACAACATTTGCAAATGGCCCTGGGAAGCAAACAGTTTCCTCTCTGCAGTTTCTTTGCTAGCTCCCTGAAGTAGCACATGACTGTGCACAGAGGGGTCTCCATTTAATACACATTTGTTGACTTGAATTGAATGTTGTAGGGAAATTTAGAGAATTTGATCAAGTACCTACTGGACGCCAGGCCCTGTGCTAGACCAGAGGTGTCAAACATGCAACAAGACTCAAATGTAAATTGGAAATTATTGACCAAAGTAAACACAAATATAATTGTGTGTTCGTCCTTCGTTGCCAAAGAAGACCATGTTATCAGAGAAATAATGATGTGACTTGCACTTGACTTTGTTTGGAGTGAGGGAGGGCTGTGCAGGTCGCCAGCCTCACTTTTCCTCCAGAGCCATCTGAATCCAGTGACCAGATATTCATCAGGATGACTGGAGATGACCCAGGATGAGGCAATTGGGATTAAGGGACTTGCCCAAGGTCACACAGCTAGTGAGGGTCAAGTGTCTGAGGTGAGATTTGAACTCAGGTCCTCCTAAGTGGTACAAATATAATAGAACATACATAAAGTTAATATGTAGTTTTCTCAGGCAGTCTGCTATATTATTTATATACAGTTTCATGGCCCCAGTTTCTATTTGAGTTTGATGCCACTGGGCTAGACTTTGGGGATTAAACAATCCCTTCCCCCTAGAAGCTGACTTTTTAGAGGAGAAGGCAGCGAGTGCCTATAAAAGGAAATAGAGCCAAAATAGGAAGAGTGGATTTGGGATTTCGGAGGGAGGGCACTAGCAGTAGTGGATGGGGATCAGGAGAGGCTTCATTCAAAACAGGACCTCAATAACGTGACGTAATGTGAATCAGTATGGCGTAGGAGACTGGATTGGGAAACAGGAAGACCTGAGTGCAAATCCAACCTCAGTCAGTTTCCTCATCTGTAAAATGGCAATAATAACAGTACCTATTTCCCTGGATTTTTTGTAGAGATCAAACAAAATAATATCTATATAGTACTTGGCAAACATTAAAGTGCTATTGAAATGCTGGTCTATTATGATTGTTATTGTTGAGTGGATGAGTGAACAATGAATGACTGTGAGCAGAAGCAGACTATAGGAGAGCTACACCCATCTGGGAGCAGTTGCAAAGCTCCATGCTCAGAGACCAGGCCCCAGGGCTGTGCTCAGGCCCCTGAAAAACACCCCCTCCCCCACTTTGTCCCTTTCCCCCTGCCTCCTATTTTAAGCATCTGTTGCTGGTTCTTATATTTCCTTTGACCCCGGTATTTGCACAGTCTAGAAACGAGCCCCTCCTCCATGTAATGCCTGTGAATGCGATGTGCTAAGAAAGTTCCTCCTTGCAGGGTCAGGTAATTGCTCTTTCTCCCCTTGCATTTCCATGTCCACAGGACAGCCAAGTTCTTTTGCAGGCTTAACTTTTCCTTCCTGGGCCTGGCTCATAGCTTGTGGTACAAGGGAAGATTGCCTGATTTTTCATGGCAGGGGCTCCTTTGCAGAGCTCTGCTTGTCTGTGTGTACCTGGGTGAGCACAGAGGGATGTGTCTTTTGCACTGGACAACTGACCAGAGTTTGCTGAGCACTGATGATAGCAAAACCTTGACTTAGTTGGCAGATTCACATCTCAGGGGGTTAGATGGTCTTCAGCCCAGGAAATGCATCTGGGCATTCTCAGTGATTTTCATCAGGAAATCAATCAGAAACCCAACGGAAAATGATGGTTTATTCTTTACTAAAGATTTGCCCAGTATGCATCTGTGATCAAATACATAGCTAGAGGTCACAGGACTTAAAATGGGGAGGCAGTTTAGAACATTGAATGTAGCAGATGAGAGGAATCTTCACAGAATTAGAGATGTAGAGCAGGAAGGGACCTTAGGGATCATCAAGTCCATCACAGAGGAGAAGTGACTTACCCAAGGTCACACTGGTGTAGTAGATGGCAGAGATGGGATTTAAATCCAATGTCTCCGACTCCCAACCCAGAACTCTTTTTCACTGCCCTAAATTATCATAGACTCAGTCAATCCACCAATCAATCACCAAGCCTTTAGTAAGTATCTACTGTGTCCAGGCAAACAGAATGTGTGTGATCAAAGGTACTTCATCTTTTTTTTTGTGCCCTGGACCCCTTTGGCAGTCTCAGGAAGCCTATGGTTGGAGCCTTTCTCAGATCATGTTTGTTAGTACATTAAACAAAATACAAAGGAAATCAATTATGTCACAATACAGTTATCATAACATTAAGAAAAGCATTCATAGACCCCAGCCTAGGAAACTTTGTTCTAGATCATAGAACATGGTTTATTAGAGCAGTAAAGCCCCTTAGATATCATCTAGTCAGTCAATAAACATTTGTTAAGCACCTAGGTGGTAGCTAGGTGGTGCAGTGGATAGAGAACCAGTGCAGGAGTCAGGAGGACCTGAGTTCAAATCTCACCTCAGACACTTGACACTCACTAGCTGTGTGACCTTGGGCAAGTCACTTAACCCCAATTGCCTCATCCTGGGTCATCTCC